>QMIH01004063.1:5354-23705 GCA_003987875.1 Clarias batrachus | reverse complement strand
CCGGAAGTACTTCAACCGAGGTTATGGCACTATATATAAAACAGCCTGTTGGGAATAAGGCATCCCTMTAACCAAGATAATCMACATGATGAAGCTACAGCTCATCCTGCTACATTAAGTTAATTTTCAACAACTTTAAACTGGCTAATTCATCACCATTGAGTGCATTAAGTAGGATAGAGATACTCTTATTTCTATTGGTTTACAATGTACTCACAATTCGACGTATTTAACTCCAGATCCGAGCTGGCCGAGTGAGATCCTGAGGGAAAACAAAGGACGTGACGCGAAGCGGCTGCCCTGAGGGAAACGAGCCGGCATCAGAAACAGGCTGAGAGCCCCTTGCACACTGCACACCTCTGCCTAGCATCCTGCTCACCAACGTCCAGTCACTGGAGAACAAGCTTGATGACCTCAGGGCCAGGGTAAAGTTCCAGAGAGACATTCGGGACTGCAATCTGCCATGCCTTATGCGAGCTGCATGAGGCACTCACACAGCACCAGACTCAACACCAGGATGCTGCGCTTATTGTGGCGGGGGACTTTAACAACGCCAACCTCCAACACGCAGCGCCGAACTTTTATCAGCACATCACCTGCTCGACCACGGGCGAAAGGACACTGGATCATTGCTACACAACAGTCAAGGATGGCTACAAGGCACAATCTTGTACACCGTTTGGTCTCGTACATTGTAAACCAATAGAAATAAGAGTATCTCTATCGTACTTAACAAAGGCTTAAACAGGAAGTTCCGGTTCAGAGGGAGAAGAGTGACGAGAGCTTTCAAGAGAGTGAACACCAAGAAAGCAGCAGGACCAGATGGCATCTCAGGTAGAGTTCTCAGAGCCTGCGCAGACCAGCTAGCACCTGTGTTCACAGAGATATTCAACATCTCCTTATCTCAGTCGGTGAGCCCCACATGCTTCCAGAGGAACAACCTGAGGAACAACCTCCTTCTAAATGTCAGCAAGACAAAGGAGTTGATAGTGGATTTCAGCACAAATCAGGAGAGGAACTACCAGACCCCCATCATCAACAATAGCCCAGTGGAGAGAGTTGACAGCTTCAGATACCTTGGTGTCCACATCAAGTTGACAGCTTCAGCTTCAACTTGATGTTGATGTTGTTGATGTTGATGTTGTTGACAGCTTCAGATACCTTGGTGTCCACATCAAGCAGGACCTGTCATGGTCCTGTCACATCAACACCGTGGTGAAGAAGGCCCGGCAGCGTCTCTACCACCTCAGATGCCTGAGAGACTTTAGACTGCCCTCCAAGGTGCTCAGGAACTTCTACTCCTGCACCATAGAGAGCATCCTGACGGGAAACATCACAACCTGGTTCAGGAACAGCACCATGCAGGACAGACGAGCTCTAAAGAGGGTGCAATCAGCTGAGTGCATCATCCACACCGAGCTCCCTGACCTGCACTCAATCTACAACAAGTGGTGCTGGACCAAGGCCAGGAAGATTGTGAAGGACCTCAGCCACCCCTGAAATGGACTGTTCTCTCTGTTGAGGTCAGGAAAGCGATTCCGCTCCCTGAAGACCAATACAGAGAGACTGAGGAGAAGCTTCTACCCACAGACGATATGGTCTCTCAACCAGAACACCACATAGTACTGACTACTTCACAATACTATTTATTCTATTATGCACAAATCACTTTAAGTATGAACACTTTACAGCATACTTGCACAACCACTGGACACTTCTATTTATACTCTACTCTTTCCCACACAAAAATTCAAAATTTCCATATATATTCTATATTTTTCTATATTGTACACCTGGATTTTCTTACATTTTCCTTATATTGTATATTAGTTTGGTTTTCTTATATTTTCTTATATTTTTCCTTATATTTGTATTGTACACATATTTTATTCTTAGTTAAATCTACTTCTCTTTTTTTTCTTGTTTATATTTATTTCCTATAAATAGTGTTGAATAGTCTTTTATTTTAAGGTCAGGGCAGTCGCCTAAGCATTTCACTGCATATCGTACTGTGTATGATTGTGTATGTGACATATAAAATTTGAATTTGAATTTGTTCCACAGATTCCAATGCATCTAAAAAAAAAAAGGATAATAGAATCTTGCAGTGTCAAATGAAGCTGACAGGTCCAGGAGGATGAGGACTGATGATAGTTTAGTTGATCTAGCAACTTGGAACTTTTCAGTGACTGACAGAAAGGCAGTCTGTGTGGAATGTGCCACTTTCAATCTGGATTGGTTGGGATCATTAAAGTTGTTCTGTGAGAGATAAAGAGACATTTGATTGTCAGTACAAGGAACAGTCCTTTTAAGAATTTTGGAAATAAAAGAGGGAAGTGATACTGGGCAATAGTTGCTGACTTCTGCTGGATCCAGGCAGGGTTTCTTGAGGATGGGAATAACTCTTGCCTTCTTAAAAGCAGAAGGAACATGACCAGATGATATGGAATGGTTGATAATGGTTGTGGTGAAGGGAAGGAGATCTCGTGAGATGGCCTGGAGCATTGTGGAAGGGATTAAATCAAGTGGTGGGATTGGATGATGAGATGATCTGCTGAATCTCATCAGATGACAAGTTGGAGAATTCTGCTGAGGGAGGGGAGGGAAGGTTTCCACATGAGAATTTGGAGAGAAGAGACGGTAAGAGACAAGATCTGCATCAAGCTGTGATTTCTTCCATCTTCTCTCTGCAGTTCTTAATTCTACTGTTGTGCAATACATCAGATACCCAGGGAGCAGGACAAGAAGTCTTCCTTCGTTTAGAGGACAGAGGGTATAGGAAATCCATGGATGAGGAGAGAGAAGAGAGGAAAAAGGGAATATCTACATTACCTTCAAATGAAAGGCTGGAATCTATAATCACACAGACCTTTTATTGTTGCACTTGATGTAACAAAAAGGCAATTTAAAGTTACAGTGTGATAACTGTGATAAGTGCTTGCTTCTGGCTAAATGTGGTCCTATGACTAGAATTTCTGTCTTATTAGGATTATCCAGTCTCGTATGTCCTGCACACATTGCTCAACTTTAGTAAGCTGTTTTTTTTCTCACCTGGTTTTGCTGGGACGTATAACTGTGTATCAGTGAAAACTAATACCATGCTTATGAATTATGTTGCCCAGAGGAAGCATGTAAAGAGAAAAAAAGCAGTGGGCCTAAAACTGAGCCCTGTGGAACACCAAACTCCACYYGAGAASATGMRGAATRRTCAYCATCTRAATCTACAAACTGATAACGATCAGTCAAATAGGATMTGAGCCACAAGAGGGCAGTTCCCTTAATTCCTACTACCTTTTCTAATCTGTGAAGGAGAATACTATGATTAATGGTGTCAAAAGTTGCACTGAGGTCGAGTAATGCGAGTATAGTGACGCAACCCTGATCAGTGGCCAATAAGAGGTCATTTACTACCTTAACGAGTACTGTCTCTGTACTGTGATGAGGCCTAAATCCTGACTGATACGGTTTGTTTATGCTATTTCTAGTAGATATGAACAAAACTGCTGCACTGCTACATTGTCCAGAATCTTAGAGAAAAAAGGGGGGTTTGATATCGGCCTATAATTGGACAGCTGACAAGGGTGGAGATCAGGTTTTTAAATTAGCGGTTTAATAAATGCTAATTTATAAGATTTGGGAACATACCTGCTGAGTGAAGAGTTAATTATTTTCAACAGGGGTTCTGTTTTTGCTGGTACTATCTGTTTGAGAAAATGTGTTGGTATAGGATCTAATATACAGGTTGATTAATTTGCAGAAGAGATTAGTGAAATTAGTTCATTTTCTTCAAGAGAAGTAAAGTATTCTAGGTTCTGATGTGATATCTGATCTGTATCATTTAAATTGTCTGTTTTTAAAGCCTGATTTTTTTTGGCTAATATTTAAGATTTTCTAATTGAAAAAGTCCTCACTACTGCATGATGTTGTTGTGGAGATTTCTGCAGTGGTCTCATTTATAGTTAATTTTGCTACAGTATTAAAAGAAAAATCTAGGATTATTTTGGTTATTTTCTATAAGAGTGGAGAGATACGTTGATCTAGCATCACTGAGAGTTCTACTGAGAGCACTATAGTTCAGGATGCTCTCCTTCCAAGCTATTTGGAATACTAACAATTTAGTTTGACGCCATTTACGTTCTAATTTTTGAGCGGTTTGTTTTAAAGTGCGTGTGTGGTGATTATACCAAGGAGCGAGTTTCTGATCTCTAATCATTTTCGTTTTCTGATCATTATCTAAGGTATAACGAAATGTTGACTCTAAATATTCATTCCGATAGAGTTCTGTGGAGTCAGATGGTGATCTAATCAAAGTTGATAACTGGGAGATATTAATAATGCTCTGTGTGGTATTGGATGTGAATGTATGTTTACTGCAGTAGCACGGCGCTGTGCGTACATTATTATGTAATGTATGTGTGTTGTGTTACTATAGAGAACTTCAAATGCATTAAATTTGTGTCCGTGTTTTTGTAGGATAGTCAGATTATCATAGTAAATAACTGGGCACCTCCTACTCTATCAGTTATCCGAGGCTGGTGTATGTAGTTGTATTCAGGAGGACTAGCTTCATTTAGAGCTACATACGCTTTAATCCAGGTTTCTGTTAAATGTAACATATCAAACTCCTGATTTGTGATAGTTTCATTAACAATAACTGCTTTATATGTGAGAGATCTAATATTTTCGCCTCACTGTGTGCACAGAAGTTCTTGATGATCCTATAAATTGTTGATTTAGGTGCAATCTTAGTAGCCACAATATCTTTGCCTGTGAAGCCATTTTTATGCAACACAATGATGCTGCACGCGTTTCTTTGCAGGTCACCATGGTTAACAATGAAAGAACAATGATTTCAAGCATCACCCTCCTTTCAAGTCTGCCATTCTAACCCAATCAGCCTGACATAATGATCTCCAGCCTTGTGCTCGTCAACATTCTCACCTGAGTTAACAAGACGATTACTGAAATGATCTCAGCAGCTCCTTTAATGACAGCAATGAAATGCAGTGGAAAGTTTTTTTTTCGAGATTAAGTTAATTTTCATGGCAAAGAAGGACTATGCAATTCATCTGATCACTCTTCATAACATTCTGGAGTATATGCAAATTGCTATTATAAAAACTTAAGCAGCAACTTTTCCAATTTCCAATATTTATGTAATTCTCAAAACTTTTGGCCATGACTGTACATCAGTATACATCATTTACATAAATTTGTGCTCTACATAAATAAGGGAAACGTATTAGCTACTATATTGGTAAAGATTTGAAATTTACACAAATTTAAGAAGAGCGCTAAATCACTGCAAATCTTCAGAAAGGCCTCAGACCCCTAAAGGTTAAAGACCTCTTCTGAGATTATTAGCTATACTACAAGAAATGAGGGCAGGACCTTCCTGAGTGGGATGGACACCGTCCCGCCTTAACAAGCCAGCTTTGCCGTCAAATGTCTTCCAGTTATCTATAAAGCCCACATTATTTTTTTAGAGCAACACCTGGTCATCCAGCAGTTCAGTGACCATAACCTGGTGTAAGCTATGTTGCCACGTCGCATTGACCAGAGCATATTACTTCATCTGACATTGCCCTTGCTAATTTAAAAACCTCCGTAAAGTGATTGCTAACCTTTGACTAATGAAGGCATATATCGTTAGCTCCAGCAGGTATCACTACCTTGGCCTGAGATTAGCTGTTATGTCTGGTGCCCTGGTTCCCGGGATACACCGAACCAAAGCCGCTTGTTCACCTAAAGGCTTAGCTAATGTCCTGTGCTTCAGTATAGAGTCTCCTATAACCAGAGCGCTGGTTTCTCAGGGAGCAATCATCATCACTGAGGATAGCAAACCTGTTAGACACGTGAACGCAGAGGAGGTGTTCTCTGGTGGGCTAGGACTGGCATCAGCTGCTCCCTTATGTACTCTTTACTGACAAAAGAACTCCTCAAGTCTTTACTGTCCTCACCCCTTTTTTTTGGAAGGGGGAAGCGCAGCCTTGATGTGGCAAATGAAGCCCAGGAGGAACAGCTATCCCTGTTACTTTCTGTAGTGGAGAATGTACAGGAGATGAATCTATAATTATCCAGTGAATTTTCTCCTTTGAATAGGGGTTCACTCGCCTAGTCAGACACAATGGTGGGAACCTTCTTAGCATGATCATTTGAAAATACTGAGCCCCAGATACCCAGTGTTGTGCCATCAAAGCCAAAATTGTCCGAATGCTTTGAGATGGCATCATCAAGGATTCTACTAGGCCCTGGTCTAACAACAATGGTGTAGTACCCAAGACCGATGGTTTCATAAGTCCCTGTAATGACTTCTGGGGTCTAAAATAAATCTCTTTTGAAGCATCCCTGTTGCCTGAGTGGATGACCTAGGAAATGCCAGAGTCATCATCACATTGAATCTGACCAAGGGGCCCTAACAGGTGGCACTTACAGTGGAATCAAAGGAAAAGCCCCCCTTGAACCTGCTCTGGAAGGGACAACTCGAAAAGGTGAAGTAGACAGGGGAGCTGGAAAAAAGCCAACATCACCAGCTTCCACCATTCTCCATAACTCTAATATTTTCATTGTTCCTTCCTGGTACACACAGATGCCTTATACACCAAGTTCACATAGGCCAGCTCTCCTACATACCCCAGAGGGTTAGGGTTAGGGTTAGCCTTAATCCCTTAACTCACAGTGACTCACAGTGGCTGGCAGTAGATTATTATCAGATTATCATCCTGTTGTCATTGGTACCCTATAAGAGGACCACGAAGTGTCAGTCTGATGTCTGTTCATGGTGCATAGCTCATGGATTTGTTCTCCCTTCTCCCATCGATTGTTCTGGATTACCCCACTGCAACATTTAACAAATACACACACTATGATTAATTTTACCATATAACACAATATTAATAGCTGTATTGTTAATTTTACTGTAAAATTTACATTAAATTTACTGTAAAGCACACACAATCATTAACGTTACTGTAGAACACCCACTATCATTAACTGTATTGTAAAACACACACTATTTTAAACTTCATTGTAAATGCACACTTTACTGCAAAACACATAATTTACTGCAATTAATTGTTCATTTGCATTTGGTAACTTTTAAAGTAAAAAGCACTATTATCAATCATTTACACAAGAAGAAGGTGCCTAAATACACCCAGTTAAAGAGCAAGTTTTTAGACAGGACCTGATCTGTGTTTATCCCAGGCTTAAACATTTCACAAGTAACACGTTTCAATGTCATCCTGGTGTTAATCAGGCATTTGTTATTATTTGGCTTGATCATTGAGATCTCAGTCCCACCCCTGTTTGTCAGTGTGGACACATTAAACCACAAGCAGACATGTGATGTGTAATATCCCAGCATAACAGGAGAGCCTTGCCCTTAAAATTACTCCAACTGTTTACACAGTATAGCCCAAGTAGACATACAGCAACTCAGTAACTATAATGTGTGTTAAGCTCTTTCGCCATATCATTAGCATTGGACAAGAGCTTATTTGATTAAATTACTCACATGTATCTCCAATAAAGGTCTTAGCAGTCTTTGAATGATGAAGGCATATATCATTACGAAAGACAGAACCTGAAAACAAACTATCCAAGAGACAAAAACAAAACATCCAAACATCCCAGGAGACGTAGGGCACAAGGCGGGGTACACCCTGTATGGGTCCCAATGCATCGCAGCACACACCATGGCCAATTTGGGAATGCCAACTTTCCTATTCCGCATGTCTTTGGACTGTGGGGGGAAACTAGAGTACCCATAGGAAACCCACTAAGCACAGGGAGAACATGCAAACTCCACACACAGACTCCACTCCACAAGTCCGGACTCGTGCAAGGCCACAGTGCTAACCACTATGTTAATGTGTCACCTCTCTCAAGTCAATAAAAAAGAAGACTTCATGCTAAATTATAAAGTTATGTCATATCTTTAGGTAGAGTCAATAAATTAACATGGACAGAAATAATCGTAAAGGCCTGTCATTCTATTTCTAACCTCTGCTCCAAAGCATGTGTATCTTCTCATCATGCTCTGTACAGTAAACGTTTCTGCTCTTATTACATGCAGATTGCTTGTTGCATGTGCGCTAATCTTTATATGAATCTATAATGATTGCAAATGATAGTTTAGATTATGTCACCATCATAAATTAATTTTGCTATCCGTTAAGTTGTTGATAGGGTGGTGTATGGCTAGTGGCAAATTGCACCCTATGGTGTATGGCAGGGAAAATGGCAAATGGTGGAGGTGTCAGTAGCGTCTCATTAGGGTGTCACAGCACAAGCATCAACAAACCCTGCCATTTCAGCAGTCTCTATACAAAACACAATGTGGCATGTTGCCATACTGAAATACTGCCAATGCTGACTTTAGTGGAAAGCTCTACTGGATCCACCCACATGTCTGAGGTAAAGCTGAGTGCCAGTCAGTGCTCATCACGTACTAAGCCTCTGTGTTCCCAAACACTTCTATTTCATCTCCAGGGTGTACCTTTCATTCAGAATTAAAAAGGTGTGTATGTGTGTGTCATAAAAGTCTATGAAAAAACTAGAGCAATAACATGAAAAAATTTGTGTAATGTGTAATTGTGTAATTGTGTAATGCACAAACACTAAAATAAATATATTTGCTGTCTGTCATGTGTCACACTGAAATGTATTCATTGCTCTTGAGTGTCTTGAGTCGAGGGGAAAATAGATTGGAGAGTCTGGCTAATGTTAGCCTGTGTGGAATAGCCTTCAAAACAGAAGCAACTCGGGAATCTCTTGTCATGCTTTCTCTGCTGCATTGCTTGACATTTAAGTATTTATGTATAGATATACAGTATGGTGCAGAGGGATTTTTAAATATCTTCATTCTCATTATATTATACCCAATACTCCACAATGACAACATAAAGTAGTTCTCTGGAGTGTTTTGTTCATTTGTGTAAAAAATAACCAATTTGAAGTCTTTAGATGAATCATTTAGTACGTAATTCAGACTGTGCAGGAAGTTGAGTCCCTGCTAGTGCCCTGTCATGTACACACCAAGAAAATTCACAATATTTTGTGTGTACTAAACTACACTGCCTGGACAAAATGAGTCACTGTGTGGATTTAGGTATTTAAATATGTAAGAGACTATTTGCATGTTTGTCACATTTAAATTAATGAGATCATCAAACAAGTTTAAATTTTATACAAAGATAACCAGAGTAAAACGCAGTTCTTAAATGTTGATTTTATATATTAAAAGAAAAAAAGCTGTTCAAACTTACCTGGCCCTATGTGAAAGCTTGTAAGAAATATGCAAAAAAAAAAAAAAAAACTTTTTCACAGCACTGATAATAGTTATTTACTGATGGCGTGAATAACCTTTAATTTCTTAAACAACAATGTCAGAAATGTCTGAAATGGATTTAATTATTGGTCTTTTTTTTTAACATAATCCAAATTAAAAGACCTGGAGCAGTGTTCACTGTTTTCTGGAGTATGGATTTCTTCATCATGAGGTCTTCAGTAGTTTATTCCATTTTTCTCACACAATATTGTTAGTTAGATTATAATGTGTCAGATGTGAAATCAACAGTAGGTTGAGTTAACTCAGGGATTGTGTCTCACATATATTTCCCCTTGGGATCAACGCAAGAGAATTCAAACAGAAATCAAGAAATTAACACAAAAACTGTAACAACGCAGGTGTTGTGAGGGGCAGATCCAGAGTTCTGAACAGTCAGATCCATGGTCACCCAGACGCGCAATTATTAGGTGAAAAAAAAATAGGTGCAAAAATAAAGATGTGGCACACCTGTTAGAAGAATAGGATAGAATATAGTATAGAACGCAGTCTGCATTTGTAAAAAGGTCCTAAAACCTTTAAGTGTACTGCTAACACATTTGCAATACAGTAATGTAGAAGACTCTGTGTACTACATGATATAACAAATATGTCAGATATGTTCTTTACATACACCACTGTATGCTTTAATTGTACTAAATGTTTATTTATCATATAAAACGTAATACACTTCAAACTGTCCAGTTGTATAATTTAATAACAATTCAAGTACACTTTGTACAAAATTAATTGTTCCAAATAGCAAACTTTGTGTATAGTAATCAATAGTCTTTCTGAAGTACACTTAAACACTTAACGAAGATTTATTATACTAAGCATACTTTTTTCACTTGGGGACCTCTGTCTATATGCTTTGAGCAAGCAGAGAATGATTTTTTTGAAGTACAAGCAAATGTCTCCTATTTTCCTTTTTCTCTGCTTTTTCAACTTTCACGTTTGGTCAACAGACGTTTGGCTTTTTGCTCATAAAAATGCAGAGATCTCAGCAGAGATGATGCGGAGATCAAAGGTGCCTTATATTTGCCTCTTTGAAGTCCCTGGGGCTTGTTACACTGCCTCGTGTGCATGCCGCTCTTCCCTGTGCACACTTCTAACAACACACACACACATATATATATATATAGCAAAGGGGCGGAGAGATGGATCCAAGTGCAGAGCTGCAGGTGTGGTTGCAAGGCATTGGGTCTGAAGCCATGATATCCATCATGTCAAGTCAAGTCAATTTTATTTAATGAATCAAAATGATAAGATTGTCCCTGATGAGCAAGCCGAGGGCGACGGTGGAAAAAGATGGTGAGATGGTAATAGGAAGAAACCTTGAGAGGAACCAGACTCAACAGGGAACCCATCCTCATCTGGGTGATAACAGATAGCAGAGATTGATCAGCATAATAATGTGTACTGGAAGTTCAGTGTAACAGGAGATGTGTTAAAATTAAAATTAAAAGGAGTCCAGTTTGTTCCTGGAGGCTCAGGTAGACTGTAGGGGATTCCGGTCCTGAGCTATCGAACAACTGAAGTCACAGGTCCCCAGAGCATCAATCGATGATAGGACAGTCTTAATGGAAACCATCCCCAGCCACCATACGAATCCAGGCAGACCACACGGGGCATCCATGCGACGAGATCTCCAACCAGAAGCAGGACTCCAGGACGGGTTAGACGGGTCCAGAAGGCAGAGGGGTCTGGATCACTGGCAACTCAGGAGCGAACATGTATAGCTCGACAGAGAGACAGAGAGAGGGAAAGGAGAGAGGGAGAGAGAAAGAGAGAGAGGAGAGAGCAGAAAAGGAGAGAACAGAAAATAAGGAGAGATGGCAGTTAGGTCTGGTCACAGTCAACATGTATAAGGTGAATGTATATTTAGTGCAAAGTGCAAACAGGGACTAGAACAATAATGACCACATTATGACAAAATATTTTTGAAAAATCAGAGTGAAAAATCTGACTTTATGACATTTCGCTGCTTCTTCTGGAAGCGCGTTCTTCTTGCATACCCTTTTCCTTTCTGCTCCACTGGGCCACTTTCTCTCCACCCCAGCACGTCTGTTTAAACGCTGTGCCGCTCTGGGGAGATGCGGAGAGAATATAATGTAAAGGTGCCAGTCAAGACCAACGACATCAGATTACAGAAGAGATTAATATCCTTATTATTATTTATTATTAACTTTGGCAATCATCCGGGCCTGGTTTTGACTGTGTGTTTATGATTTCAATTTTGGCACCAATCATTGTTTTATAATCTTCTATAATAACTGGGTTGAAACCAACCCTCTGCTGCCTGGTTCCTGGATCCACCCAGTTGTCTGCATTATAAAAGTGTTAGGCAGTTACAAAGCCTGTGTGTTTACACACGCTGATCTTTCCTCTCCAGGTTTATGTGTGTGCAGCTAATCTCCAGAACCGAACTCAAGCACTATGACAAACCAGAAGCAAACAGGTGAGGATGGATCATGTCATGAAATCTTTAGAACCACAGAGCAGTTAACGGCAGCCGGCAACCAGTACTAGAAATTTCAGCAAGATGGTAAAGCACTGGGTTTCCGTCTCTGCACTAATTCACATCAATTATTAATGTATCATTTTCTTTAGGATAAATGAAGTGTCTATCTGTCTGCCTGCCTGCCTGACTCACTGTCTAATTACTGTACATCTTGTTTAAAAATGGTTTAAATCAAAGCTTAGTGCAAATTAAAATGTCTTTCCTCCTAGCCATGGGTTAAATTAAAAAAGTATCGGCTGATTCTACTGATATAATTATTATATAATGATTGCTATACCAATAAATATTAATAATGTCTTTTTAATGAAATGAAGTTTGCAGCCAGTCAGAAACTTGGCATGTCTGTATAAATGGATCAAAAATATTTAAGCACAAATGTTATTATTTTCTTTCTTTAGGGGACTGTGATCAGATTCTCTCCAAGGTGTGTATCCTAGTCTGTTCTAAACTTCCATGAACTACACATGTCTTTATCAAATTATTATTCTTAAATTATCCCCCTTAAGAGTGTCCTGACTGACACAAGTAGCACAGGTTTCTATTCATTAGTTACTGTGGTCCATGTGTACAGACACTATTCTGGATCGAAAGACATCTGTACACTGTGTGTTCATTTTGCATTTCACATCAACCGTGGAAGTAATCAAAGTTTCATTAAAGTGGTTGTGAAGTGGAAATGCTGTTTTCAAATATTTTATATGTTACTGGGTGATTTAAGATAAAGATATTATTATGAATAACATTTGCGTAATCAATCTTATTGAGCAATCACTGATCTGCACTATTTCTTGTTTCCTGAGATGACAATAGGATGTTGCCAATTGTTTTCTCGCAGTCTAACTGTAAGGGACCACCCATAGAGGGCACTGTGTGCAAGCTTGTGTTTGTTTGTACTTTTCTTAGTTGACTGAGTTTCCCAGGCAGGTGATGATGGAGCTCACCTGAACCGAGGTAGCTCATTAAAAGTGTTATAAATAGCTGGTTGTTCTGGGAAACTGGCATTAATCCTGTCGTGTGGGTATGTAGTCTGGTTTGGTTTGGTTGTATTGTATTTTACTTTATTCTAGTTTGTTTATATGGGCTCTGAATAAGTTTTGTTATCTGTGTAATGTGTCTGTTTAAATGTACCTTTTAGTTCGTGAGATTTATGTGAGTACTGTGCCGTGTGTTTCTTGTGTTTCCTTTCATCTGGTATCTTTAGTGTGTCTCCCCTGTTCCTAGTGTCTCCCCTCTAGCCTCCAGTGTCTCCTCTCTCGCCTCTAGTTGCCCTGTCTCGAGCTCCGTCCCTGTCTCTTGTGTCTCCCCATCTCTTAGCCTTCGTGGCAGCTCTTAGCCTTTGTTGTTAAGAGTCTGTGTACGCTTAAAGAGACTGTGAGGACTACAAGACCCTTGTGTTCCCGAAAAGAGCCCTATGTGTATGCTGGTTTGTTTTTGGTTCTTTATGAAAGACTTTCTATGTTGAAACAACCCCTCTGCGCCTATGCCTGCCCTCTATGCCCATGGCGACTACTTCAGCCCGAACCGCTAGTAATACCAGTATGTCACACTAACAAATTTCTCCTGATTTTATTTTACAGTAATGAGTAATGTTTAATGTGCTTAGGGGGGAATGTAGAGAAGTAAAAGTACGCATTATTTTTCAGAAACTGTAGAGGTGTAAAAATAGAGAAAGTTGCCAGAATAACAAAGTGAAGTACTGACATGAGAATTCTTTTTGGTTTATAGTAACATTTACAGCTATACAACATTTAATACTGTACTGTATGTCTAGGCTTTTGTGCCATCAGCTTCAAAAGGCACAAAGCCCAGGTCACAACTTTGCTGTGAATGATCTCTCTCTCTCTCTCTCTCTCTCTCTCTCTCTCTCTGTGTCTCAGGCAGGTCTCTGATGTTCTGGAAGAAGCATACATTAGCATTTAGCTTCATATTGATCGCATATTATATGACACAGCTAGCTATAGGTAGAAACTGGCCAAATGAACAAAATGTTGAGGAAATATAACCTTGGCCCCATGTGGTCAGGCTAAAAGGGTAGACTGGGTAGTGATGGGTTTGAGGATGTACAGTATCCACCAGCAGCATGCTCATGTAAAAGTGAGGTAGATGCTTATATAATAATAGTGACCGTGTATCTTCTCTTACTCAGGTGTTTAACGACCCGATCCACGGTCACATCGATCTGCACCCCCTGCTGGTGAGGATCATCGACACTCCTCAGTTCCAGAGACTGCGGAACATTAAACAGCTGGGAGGAGCGTACTTTGTGTTTCCTGGAGCTTCACACAACCGCTTTGAACACTCCATAGGGTGTGTGTGTGTGTGCGTCTGTCCATTATTAGTTTCTCTCAGTTAAAGTCGGATTACATGTAAAACATTAGAACAGTGGCAGGTAATTCATTACATCCTGTTAGTTTGCTGACCTAGTTTTTAAAGATCTTTTTTTTTTGTTCACTGATAATTTAATTGCTCCAGTTTAGTAAGTCAGGAGTAACTAAGTCTCACATAATGTGAGAACGAAATAGCAGTTGAATGTATATATGTAATAAAATAAACATTTTGAGGCTTGTGTGTATTGCAGTGTGGCGTATTTAGCAGGCTGTCTCATTAAAAGTCTGCAGGAAAAACAGCCTGAACTCGAGATCACCGAACAAGATGTCTTATGTATTCAGATTGCTGGCTTATGCCATGACTTGGGTGAACACACACACACACAAACACACATCACACACCATTTATGTTCTTAAAATTGACAAAAAAAAAGTGGATTTAGTGTAAAATATTAGTGTTTTTAATAAGTGTTACTATACGTATCCATGTAACAGATAGTCAAGCACATCGTATGGAGTGTAGGAGCATAGGAGTTAGAAATATAGGTTAAGGTGTAAGGAGTGATCTGTGATCACTTTGCATTAAAACATACACATAATCACTGTATTTTATGAGAAAAACAAGAAATATGTGAAATGTTTCACATTTATCTACAGGTCATGGTCCATTCTCTCATCTCTTTGATGGCTTGTTTATCCCAACAGTCTGTCCTGGTTCCAAGTGGAAGGTAAGGACTAAAGAGTGTAAACACCGATCAGGCCATCATCCCAGCTTCTCAGGCTAGACACAGCTAAAATAGATTTTTATTTTGTTTTGAAATATTGGTCATGGTAGAAAACATGAAATAATAATAATTATGTAAAACCTATAAAGTAAGTAGCCCATCTGCCCATGCACAATGTATTGCACGTTCTTCATGTTGGGTGCCACATCTCTTTCCCTGCAGCATGAGACTGCATCAGTGAAAATGTTTGACCATTTGCTGAAGAAGAATAATCTGAAATCTGTAATAAGGGATCATGGTCTCTCTGCCACCGATCTCGAATTTATCAAAGAACAAATCGCCGGACCACTGGTCCCTGCTGCCTCACCGAAGAAAGTAGAGTTGGTTTCTTTTCGCTATTTGTTAATTATTTGAAAGATTGCATGTGGACATTTTTTAATCATTTTTTTTCATTAGTGGAATTACAAAGGCAGACCGAAAAAAAAACGATTCCTGTACGAGATTGTGGCAAATAAGAGGACTGGTATTGATGTGGACAAGTGGGATTATTTTGCCAGGTGAGTCTGTTAATAAAGTCAGCTTAGTTTTACTTGGACGGTACATTAATGGTGCTGTATAAATACCTCACACTTGCTTCATACTCACATTAACTGTAAAATACTTTATTTACATAATCAACTGTTAACTGCATGTAGCAGACTAGTTTAGGGCAAAAAAAGAAACGATGACTATAATACAATAGCCAACCAAATAAAAGATCCTAAAACTAAAGTAGTAAATGTGACCTGTAGTAATTAGAAATGATATCAGTAGTGTGCTGGGTTAATACAATTAATTAATAATTTAATAAAATTCCTACTAAAAGAGCTGTGAGAACCTTCTTTAAGTTACAGTGCTGATTATTACAGTAATTGCCTGACACTCTATAAACATTATATATTAGATAGATAGATGTTAAAGGAGGAGAAACAGAGCAGAGTTATTGTAATGTCTAATTGCAGTTGGTAGAAAAGACTTCAGTTAGAATTGCTTCAGTTAAATGCTCTGGCGACGTTTTTAATATTCATAAAGCACCACATGATTTTTTCCACATGAAAAGAGACTCCTATCACCTGGGTATCCAGAACAACTCAGATCACCGCCGTTTCATCAAATTTGCCCGGGTGTGTGAGGTTAAGAAGAAGAGGCTCATCTGTGCTAGAGACAAGGTATCCTCCTTAACCATGATACATTGTACTTGTATCTTAAATGTATAGATTTTGTGTTATAGCTTCTTTTAAACTTTTATGAAAGGTATTAGGGTTAGGGTTAGGGTTAGGGTTAACCCTAACCCTAACCCTAACCCTAGCATACTGTATATGTAGATCCATGTTTTCATATCACATTTCTATTTCTACAGGAAGTCCATGATTTATATGACATGTTTCACACAAGACACTGCCTGCACCGCAGAGCCTATCAGCACAAAGTGACCAAGATCATTGAGGAGATGTGAGTATATTCATAACATTTACAGTATCAGACAGCATTCAGTGAGAGGTAAATGATGCAAGTAATCCCCAGACTTTCTGCATTTGATGTTTTATCTGTGTGTCACAGTAGTGACTTGAACCTTACCATTTTTGGCAGGTCACTTTAAACAATGCCCTTTTGACAAAGACAGTGACATTGCAGTAGGTGCAGGCTGGTTTGGTTATCCATTTTCAGAAACCAGATTTAATATTTAAATGTTATATGCTCATAGTCATTGACAATGGGGAACACCACCGCCCGGAAGATCATGTCACGATTTTGGTGGGTTTTCAGCAGGGGCGATTCTAAAATTTTTTAAGTGGGAGGGGGTGGGGGGGGGCTGGCACTGGGGTACCATGAACCAGCCAGGGTGGGGGGGTCAGGGGGTTTGGGGGGGGCGCAGGAAATCAGATTCAATTATAAATACATGGCTTAGAAAACATTAAGCATGATTTACAAAATATTGAGCAATGCCCTGTCCGCTGATATTCAATTCAATTCAATTTTATTTATATAGCGCTTTTAACAATTGACATTGTCGCAAAGCAGCTTTACACAATCAAATGAATTAAGTGTGTATGAAATGTAGAATTGAACAGAACATAAACAAACAAACTCTAACCATGACCAAACTACACATGAAAGAACAAAACATCTATTGTTCAAAACAGCAGAAAACCAAAACAGAACAGTTACCAATACCGAACAAAACAGCAGTTTAACCAAAGAGATGCAAGACAAGAAACTGAACTTAGGAAGGCTATTTATAAGGAAACTAATGAGCCACCTCGGTTCAGGTGAGTGCTCCCGTCGCCATTGTGGGAAACCAAGTCCAAACAAAAGATAAAGCACAAAACGTCTCTGGGCGCAAGGTGCCCTCTAGGGGTTATCCCTGACAGATCACTATAACTTTTAAATGATCTCCTGGAGTAATTTGTTAAAATCTCAAATTTGTGAAAACTTGATATATTTGTGAGTCACATTAAAGTGAAAAAAGAGAAGACAGCTGTGTGTGCATCATGGCCAGTCAGCAACCTGTGCAGAGTCTGTGGTTTTGGCTTTCATCTTGCATTAGCAAAGCACACTGTGTATACAGATCTGTTGTGCCATCTAATTCAGTTACTGCACTATTCCATCTGTGATGTACAGTAGTAACCATCTGCTGGCAAAATCTGAGTGCAAAACAGCAATTTCAGGCCATAAGGGAAATTTCAAGATACAGTGACAGGTGTGAGAAAGACCAACTGTTCTGTTGTCAAATGCCCTCGAAAGGTGGTTGACGCTGATTTCTTGATAATGCGGATGTAAAGTCTTTTAGTGCGCATGGAAAACACAGACACTGGGTGGCACAGCTGTGATGAACAATAGTGCTTTGTTCTTTTCGTGAAGTTAATTCTGGACACACAAACAAAAGTACATGTAATGTTATGTGGTGCTCTGTGAAGTTGGTGATGGTGGGGCACAGAAAGCACAGCTTACCCTCAGCGACGTGGGACTCTCACTAGTATTGGAGTCTCTGAGAGAAGGAAAAAGACATAAGCTGCATGCATATGTCATCCTACTTACTGTATGCCACCAGGGCCCTTTTATAGGGAGTGGGCAGTAGGTGGATGATGTGTGATTTACTGTAGCTGATGACGGTGAATTGCAGCACCCCACCCTGTTTTGAAATGCTGGAGCACTGTCTATGGTGCTGGCTGTGAGTGCGGAGGTCAGAACAGGCAGACGGGTGGTCAAACAGACGTGTGGTTGCTAGGTCAATGTCACTGCAAGGGCAATCAATGCGGATGCGCTGTATCTAGTAACATGTCTATTTAAGTGTTCTGATACCTGCACTTTTCATGCAATCATTAAGAGAACTGTTAGGTATACCTACTGTCTCATAACAGACTAGGTCGAGGTGAAAATTCCCATATTTCCATATATATATATATA
>QMIH01004061.1:2431-13406 GCA_003987875.1 Clarias batrachus | reverse complement strand
ATTGTCTTTTTTTTTGACATTCGCGGCATTGTGCATCAAGATTTTGTCTCAAGGGGCCAGACCATAGATAGCGAATTCTACTGTAAGATTTTAAGGCATCTGAGGGAGGACATGTGGCAAAAAACTGAGCTTGTAAACAGAACTCAAAACCTTTTGATCCCACCTTATGTTCTACAGTAATTCTTCTTATTTTTATTATTTTTAATAAAAAAAGGGCAAAATCCTGAAGCTTGTTCAGAGTCCACATAATTACAAAGATGAGTACGTACAATATGCATTATATTGCCAAAAGTATTCGCTCGTCTGCCTTTACATGCATATGAACTTGAGTAACATCCAGTTCTTAATCCATAGGGTTTAATGTGATGTTGGCCCACCCTTTGCCCTTTGCAGCTATAACAGCTTCAACTCTTCTGGGAAGACTTTCCACAAGGTTTAGGAGTGTGTTTTATGGGAATTTTTGACTATTCTTCCAGAAGTGCATTTGTGAGGTCACCCACTGATGTTGGAAGAGATGGCTTGGCTTGCAGTCTCCACTCTAGTTCATCCATATGCATGTGAATTCAGGCAAGCGAATACTTTTGGCAATCTAGTGTAGGTGTAATGTTTAGATGTCAACTCTCATTTAGTGTTTACGGTACCATCTGCTTTCTGCTTTTTTCTGCTCTTTTTTATTTTATACAAAGAAAAATATTTACAAATACTTATTGTACTATGAGCTTATGATGAGTTTCATCAGTTGACGTGTATAAAGATGTTGTATTTCCTTCTCTTGCTATTTCCACTGACCCTAGTTTGTAGTAAGCTTTGATTTTCTTTCATTATCATTATGAATTGTTTGTTGGTGAACTAGGATTTTTTGGTCAGTTGAGATTTGCGTGTCATGATGGTTCACCTTTATAATTACAAGCAGCTTTTATCCAACTCTAATTTGGACGCGTGCCAGACGCCTCRCTTTAACCGGTGTCAGTTGCTAGTGCTGACGGAGTACTACAAAGTTGCATAAATTCCAATCTTACCTTTCTCATTCAAGTCGCACTTCAAACATGTAATGAGTCTAGAATCACATACGAAAGTGCCTTAGGTTCGTTCAGTATCACATTTAAGGTAAAAAATCAGAATTGAGTCACTTCAGACTGCTAATGTGAACATGGCTTATATGACTGCATTCTCCCTATTATCACTCTGATTCTAATGCTGTTTCCCACAGGCATGTTGGAGATCTGGGTAATGTGACTGCCGGGGCTGATGGAATCGCTGATATCAAAATTGAGGATAAACTCGTGTCACTGCTTGGGCCTCACTCAATCATTGGAAGAACTATGGTGGTGAGTAGGGATGGGAATCACCAGGGACATCCTGTTTCAATATTATCATGATACTTATATCGTCCCCATTTTGATTTGTATTGCGTTTCCATAAGTCTTGTGATTTTATACATTTCCCCATCTAATGGGTTTATTTTTTAAGAGTTTGTTACAATTGTAGGCGGCATGGTGGTGTAGTGGTTAGCCCTGTCGCCTTGCACCTCCAGGGTCTGGGTTTGATCCCCGGCCAGGTTCAATTCCCGTCTCTGTGTGCATGGAGTTTGCATGGTTTGGTGGGTTTCCTCCAGGTACTCCGGTTTCCTCCCACAGTCCAAAGACATGCAGATTAGGTTAATTGGTATTCCCGAATTCCCCGTAGTGTGTGTATATATGTGTGTGCCCTGCGATGGATTGGCACCCTGTCCAGGGCGTACTCTGCCTCGTGCCCTAAGTCTCCTGGTATAGGCTCCAAGCTCCCCGTAACCCTGAATACAGGATAAAGTGGTAATGATGATGAGTGAGTGAGTGTTACAATTGTAAATAAACTTGGCTAATTATTTGCTTATACCACACAGGTTGCTGTGCTTTGTGAATAGTTTAGCCTGCACCACCTGCACAATTATAGAGGAGCACAGCATATACACACACGTATAATATTATGATATAACCTGGAAGAGATTTATATACTGTATATAACCTGAAAGAGTTGGAGCCAATAGCCAATAAAGGCCTTTCTGTGGCCTTGAGAATGGTATGAATAGTTTTGGACATGCCACTTTTTGTTCAAATGTAAATAAAACATGAGTAATATTTTTTTCCACAATGATGCCTCTTGTACATCATCTTATTATCTTCTGGGAGACGTCCGTATCATTTCTAATTAAGAAAAGTAAAAGTTAATTCAGAATTTGCTAGGGGTATGAATACTTTCGGGCTTGACTGTGTATACATATATAGTCATTCATTTTGGAGTCAGTGTGATTCATTGCTCTTACATCTTACAGTCTCTTGACTCATTTTAACCATTAAAACCTCATAATCTGAGTTAGTTTAATTAGTAGAGCAAAGCAACAAAACTGATGGTGTGGGTTATCCCCCATTTTTTTCTTTTTTAAATAGAAGCTTCCAAAAATGCAGAACAATAAAATCTACACTGAATTTAGGCCTTAAAGGCTATACATGCACTGTATGRCATATGTTTTTGGACACTTGCCCATCACACCTAAGTGTTGTTCTTTCCCAAACAGTTATGACAAAGTTTGTAGCACACAGTTGTCTAGAATGTTTTGAGTGCTGTAGCATAAAAGAAGACCTATTATGGAAAATTCTATTCAGTCATTTTTAGACGTTCAGGTGATTGTCCAGTAGGGATGTAATGGTGCACATTTTTGAGTTTGTATTGTTCTGTTCGATGCACGTTGTAATCTGAGTGAAGGTCTAGGTTTAACTATTTTTTTTCCTATTAATTCAGTTATTCTATATTGAGAGGTTTTATTTGTACATTGGCCAGACCTCACTCTTTCAATGATCTTTTTTTACGTTTCAGTTGAAACTTTGCCAGTCCCTCTGTATTTGCCTGAATGAAATCAAAATGTTTAGTAGAAGGGACATTATGAGSAGTTTTGTGCCAGATTACATTACAACAGCCTTTGCTTTTTTGGACGAGTACAGCCAGCTTTTGCCCGTGAAGTGGCTGTACGCGATCGTTTACTGAAAATACAGAGTAGGCAGAACACGCAGAAACGACTGTTATGCCCCTACAAAGCGCTCAAAGTCCTCACGAAACACAAACGTGTGACACAGCATAACTTACTCCATACTTTTTTTTTACTCCAAAAAAAGTATGTAACTTTTTAAAACTGAATGTTTAAAGATGATTGAACAGATCATTGTGTTTATTCTTCCTTCGAGAAGTTTAAAATTAGTTTGTCTCATATGTTTCAAAACCGCGGTGCTCTTTACCCGTAAATGATGAGTGCTAACGCTACTCCCGAATAATAGAACAGGAAGCATGCAACTGAGGACTTGTAAAATATTTAAATATAATTTCAGAGAGCTGAAATTTGTACAGGTTTGAAAAGTCAGATTTGTATTACTTCAGTTCTCATTCGCAGGGCAGAATAATAATTTCTGATTTCAGTGTGTTTGACGGAAACCTTTTCATGGTTTTTTTTTTGGTTTTTTTTTGTTTTTTTAGCAGTGAGCTATATATGTTAATGTTTTCTTTTTTTTCTTTTATAAACAGCTAACTCTATAGGCAGTGTTTTAGATTTTACTTTAATATGTTGATTCATAAAGCGAAAGCCTTTTACRTACAGTGTAACTCATTGGAAAGTAAAAGGTTTTACTTTGTTTCTGATGATGTGCACAAGAATGTTGATTTTTGAAAAAATTGGAATTAGGAATAATACACCAAGTTAACTTCTGCTATGGTCACATTTTATAACACAACACCTGCTCCCCATTTAGTCTGTCAAGAAAGAAGGGGTCATTAAAAAATTGTAACGGTGCATTCCCACATAGTGCAGATAATGTAAAAATATAATTTCATAATACTTTGGTGTTAAAATAACTATTGTTTGCAGGTTTTGCTGTAGATGCGATATTTTCCTTGTTTCAAAGAAAAATTGTATGAGCCTTTTTGTGCATTCCTTGTGTTCAGAGAATTGCGGCCTGTTATGCCCAGTCTTTGTTTTTTTGTTGTTTTTTTTTTTGTTTTGTTTTGTTTTTTCACTTCATTGTTTCAAAATCTTACAGAACCATGACTTTTGTACACCATTACACGCCTAGTCTCCAGAATGTGTTTGTGTACAAACAAGGACGTAAGACAACACTTGGTTGGGATTTAAAAAAGCCAGTTAAATTGCCTTAGATTTCCAGTTAGATTAGTCTTGCTGCTCAGCGCTGCTCTAGCAGGGGTGGGGCTTGGCAGTAGCTCATTTACATAGACATCGAAACAGCACATTTTTAGTAGGCATGAAACAGACAAACTGTAAAACTTTCTAGATATGCAGATGGTTCTGATAATCTGGGCTTATCTGGTTGTACTAGTTTTGCACTTCTGTTCTCAACGGTTTCCATTTGTGCATCTGCAAATACTAGTTACAGAATTGCATCAATTGAATAGGTCTTTCTTTCCATGGATAGTGCGTGCCCTGATCTCTCCTGAACACTGAATGTCTGATGTCATTAATGTGTTTAAAGTGAATTGGAAAATCCCTAGCGCCATGCTACAAAATATAGTGGCAAGCCTTCCATAAAGATGGTTATAATAGCAAAAGGAGACTAAATCGGAATGTTTAACATGCATATGTTGSTTTGATAGTCAGATGACCACACACTTTCCGCCATATTTTGTACATTTTAATTTTAGTATGTCTTATCCTGTCAGTGATATTGTGTATAGTGTCATTGCCACACTGAATGCTTGTCTTGTTTCAGATTCATGAGAAAGAGGATGACTTGGGCAAAGGTGGAAATGAAGAAAGTCTTAAAACGGGCAATGCTGGAGGTCGTCTGGCTTGTGGTGTGATAGGCATCTCTCAGTGAAGCAAGCCAGGGTCACAGCCGAGTGTTTTCATTATCCGTGGCCAAGACAAATGCCCCAACTAAGCGCTTAAGCCAATCAAAATTTCTTTGTTCAGAAATTCTTCTTGCAGTTTCAGTGATTTACAATGTAAACCTTTTTTCCACCCTGTTCTCTAGGTTTGATCTTAAAATAAATTTAAAAAAGGGATGTTCCTTTTCATGGATTTTCCATTTCATCCAATAAACATTTGTTCTGCACTGCTATAAAGTATGTGGTTTTTACATGAGTTTTTGTTTTTAAGTAGGTCTTTTTGTGATTCCTGCTCGGTCCACTAGGTGGAGGTCATTTCATTTATTTAAAAAATGTTCACCTCTCAATTTTTCTTTAATCCAAAAAAAGGACATGTATTAACCAACCTTTTATTTATACTGTGGGTGTGTGTAATGTATAATAGATATTATATATATTTTGATTGATAGATAGATAGATAGATAGATAGATAGATAGATAGACAGATATTACATACTGGATATTCACATTACACACATATATGGGTGTGTGTATGTATATAAAATGAACCTTTCTATCCATATAATTATAAAGTGGTAATAAAGACAGCATTGGTCTTTATCAAGTAGTTCTAAGATGTGTTGGCCCTTTAATTGGAAAGCTAGTGAATTAAATTTTATTCATATAACCCCTTTAACACTGGTCATTTTCTCAAATGTGTATGAGTGGGGGAAAATGTGTATGGATATGCCACCATATATTACAGATTGTGAACTTGGCTTTGTTTTCATTTTGGGTTACTTTTTTTATGGAATTGGGTGAAATGAGAAATCTCTTTCTTCGCTGTTAATGTGTACCCTGTGCAAATAGAAGTCATCATTCTGTCAGCATATGATTTGAAGTGTTCTTGACATTTTATCTATATTTGATCTGGCTATTAAACAGCTGCGCCCAGCACTAGCCAGTGTGGACAGATGGTTAGTGTATTCCAGCTGAAAAGACATGCTCCAAGACCCYGTTTCCTTGTAATACGAAAAGCTTTCACATGAATATACATGCAATTTTTGGTTTTCCAACCTCAGGAAATGAGATTCTTGTGATTCTCTGAGGGTGGAGTTGTCATTCAAAGCTGACAATAAATCAAGCCATACATGGTGGAAAAGGATATATCCCTGGAAAGAAGGGATGAGTGATCCAGGTTACTGACAATAAGAATAAACATATATATTATCCTTTTATACCTAAGATACAATTCAAGATTAATTTGCCATTCTATCTCCATACAAACATCTTAGGAGCCTGAAATATTGTTAGTCACAATCATGGCTTAACGTGGTTGAGTTTCCTTAGGCAGACATGGTCGTTGAAGCATGATGATGCAAAAAGCTGATAAAAATAGCTTCTGCAAGGCAGCCTTTGAATAATAGAGAACGTGTGCCCTGGATGCAAGAAAACACAAACTCCCAAACCGCAGAAAATGTCCTCATCACAAGAAAGGCCTTCAAACCCGAATAAGGTAAAATGACCAGCGAGATTAATACCTGAATAGATTGATCAACATTAATCAGCTAAATCTTGAGTTACTTTAAGCACAAGCTCAACCTACATCCTTATGAATTCACGATGTGCTTAAATAGGCCTAAGTATAAATATTTACACATAGTAGTATAAAACCTTTATCTCTCATTTCTTAGATGTGATTATTAGAGTAAGCATATACGAATAAATGAAAGCATGAATCCTTCAGCACATATTTTTATTTTGATGTAGTTAATTATACAGTGGTTGCTAAAAATATTAAGACAACAAATTCTATGTATTATACAGTAGTTCTTCCTGGACACAAAACAAGTGATTTCACTAGTTAACTGGAAAGCTAGTGAAAAACTGGCTATGTGACTCTGGTGTTCTGCTTGTGGAGCAATGGGCTGGGTCAACTACAGACCTAAACCATGTAGAAACATTTTGGACAAGGGTGAAAAACGAAGAATTATGTTCAGATAATAGATACAGTACATGTTAGTGATAGACAGTAATCGTATCATGAGTTGTCACAGATTTAAAATGTATTTCATAGTAACTAAGCTTATCTTAAAAAGTGTTGCATTGTGAGATTTCCAGCAAAATCTATTCTTTTCAGTTGCTATTGTTTACCGAGATATGGCCAAAAGTATGTAAACACCTCACCCTTATACCCGTATGTTGGCTTTCCCCAAACTGTTCCAACAAAGTTGGTAGAACACAATTGTCTAGAATTCTCCTGTGTACAACTTGAGGTCTACAGAAAGATAGCTTGCCTAGATTTCTGAGCAATAAATTGACTAGCCTGCACAATGCTCTGATCTTAAGAGCCAGGCCACCTCGTCTGACATCAGTCCCTGACCTCACTAATGCTCTTGTGGCTGAATGAGCACAAACCCCCACAGCAACATTCCCAAATATAGAATTAAAACCTTTCCAGAAGAATCGAGTTCTAACAACAAAAGAGGGGACGAACGCTGGAATTAGATGTACGCATACAGTGAATAGGTGACTACATAAACTATGTGGCCAAACATTTGAGTACACACGACCATCACACCCATATAGGCTTTTACACAGCTTGTTCCACATTTAGACCTGCTTTGCTATTATAATAAACTTTCTGAGGTCAGGAACTGATGTTGGCCAAGGAGGTCTGGAGTGCATATGACATTTAGTGTCCAGTGGGATTGAAGGCTCTGTCCTCTTGAGTTCTTGAGTTCTTCTAATCCAACCTTGGCAAACCATGTTTTTTTTTTGTTTTTTTATGGACAGGCACATTGTCATGCTGGAACAGCATTTAGGCCCATTAGTTTTAATGGAGGGAAATTGTAATGTTTARGGACATCCTAACTGTGTGGCCGCAGTTTGGGTAAGAGCAACATATGGGTGTGAGGACAGGTGTCTACAAACCTCTGACCATATATTGTGCATTCCCAAGACACTCAGTTACTTGAGAATCTRCAAATAAAGGTTGCTGTCCTATGCCTATAAACCAAGGCCATTTTTGTGCAGGTCTATGTTTTCGCACCTGTTAAAGAGTGATTATGTGCTCCTGTGGGGGGTGATTAGGATTTTGTTTCAACAGAGCTTAAATCTCCTGCATGGTTAAACAGTAAGTTTACATAATGGCCCCCTACTGCCATTACACTTCAAAGTACAATGACATCACTGGCACAAACAGGTTTAACTTTCAAGTGCTGTTCATTAATGGACGTTCACCTGACATATGACAGTTTGACTTTAAGGCAATGCAACTGCAATACTATCAAAAGTCTACATCTGATATTACTGCGTGTCAGGCGTGATTGGATCACCAGGTGCTAAGTGCTAATGTTTATGTAAGGTCACATCTATTTTGCATATATAGATATCCTATGAGGAAACCAATAAAAAGAATCTTATCTACATCTCAGTTAGCAGTAACTGAGCAGTAACTAACATTTATGTAAATAGAGAGTTTCTTCAGCTGCTTGAAGATGATTCCCATGACAAGGGTGTGTGTGTGTGTGTGTGTGTGTGTGTGTGTGTGTGTGTAAACAGGTGTGAGGGCTGGTAGAGGTCACGATACAGACTCTTTTTTTTTTTGGTCAACATTTTTGTTCTCTAATACAAATGGATTTTTGAGAAGATCTCATGGAAATTAAATATCACAAGTCTCATACTGGAAAAAAAAAAAGTTTTTTAGCAAAGAATTTTTTTTTTTTTTACAACATAAAAGGTCAATGGGAGGTTAACTGTATTTAATTTTTAAGCTGTGATAAACAGTGCATGCATTCCTGTTCTTGCTTTGCATTTAAAGGTGTGGTATGCATTCAGGGAGTTATTCTGAAACCACTCCACACCCTTTCAGGACATTTCAGGTCCTCATTTCACACAGAGCCTCTACAATCTGAGGATATTTCTGGACTAATGTTAGATTTGCAGGTCAGAGAGGTTAGATGCCATGCATGGCCACTACGGAAGGAGCCATGGTTACTTAGTGTTTTCCTACAAATGAMTGCACCCACATGACCTGACCTTTCACCTTTGGTATGCATATTATTTTGCCCAGATTCTCTGAATCAGTAGTATGAGCAGGTCTGAGAAATGCGTGTTATGAGGTTCTGTTTGGCCAGTCTTGAATATAAGATTTTTGTGTGCTTTTTCTATAGTTGTAATTGTTAGGATCAGCTTCCCCAGTCTCTATATAACATTATTTATTAGGAAGAGTATGGCTAAAAGGAGTTTTGATCAGTAATTTCTCTTTCAACATGTTGGGATCCATAATGGATTTTTGATGCTTAACAGTTAAATCTTTTTTGAACGGGGTCCCCAGACGAGGCTCAGTTAGAATAACTATTCCATCTGACATGGAAAMGTTTCACAATAGCATCAGAGGTATTATCTTGTTTCCTTWTTGAACTCTTTACTCACGGTCAGTGGTTCACAGCATGTAGGACCTGACCTTTGACCACAGGACTGATTTGGCAAATTTCTAGACAGGAACTGAACCTTAGTGCAAGTGACCTCAGCCAATCAATCACATAGCCATGTCAAGCTCTTAAATCTGTAAATGATTTTAAGAAATCTGCACTCACTATTTTAAACGATAAAAATACATCAATAAAAAGTCTAAAACGCTATTATTTTGTTCGACCACCTTTAGCGTTGCTTATGGCATGCATTCACCATGGCATTGTTTCAGAAAGCCATATGTTCAGAGTTGCATCCATGTTTATCATCCTGCGATCTTGTGATGGTGATTGGCGAGTCAAACGACTCCATGAAGGTTAAGGTCCGATGTACATGGTGGCCTATTCATTTGTGAAATTAATTCCTCACATTCCCAGAGCCACTCCTTTGCAATTTGAACTCAGTAAATCTTGGTGATTTCATCCTGGAAAATTCTTGTATCAGTAAGAAAGTTAGTAAGGGTTTTTTTTTCTGTTTAGTCTGACTAGCAAGTGGTTTACTCATGATCATACAGTGGTTTAGTCCCAATCCTGTGAGTTCTCATGGCATTGTGCATGTACAATGACAATGAAACTGAAACGCCTGACCACAATAATTCATTAGTAAGGTGTAGGGCATCCTTTTGCAGCCAATACAGCATCAATTCGTCTGGGAATGACAGATGCAAGTCCTGCACAGTGGCCGGAGTGATTTTGAGCCGTTCTTCTTGCAGAATAGTGGCCAGGTCACTACGTGATGCTGGTGGCGGAAAAGGTTTCCTGGCTCGTTCCTCCAAAACACCCCAAAGTGGCTCAATAATACTTAGATCTGGTGACTATGCAGGCCATGGGAGATGTTCAACTTCACTTTCATGTTCGTCAAACCACTCTCTTAACAGTCTKGCTGTGTGTATTGGTGCATTATTATCCTGATACACGGCACCGCCTTCAGGATACAATGTTTGAATCACTGGGTGCACATGGTCCTCCAGAATGGTTCGGTAGTCCTTGGCAGTGACGCGCCCATCTAGCACAAGTAGTGGGCGTAAAGAATGCCATGATATTGCAGCCCATCACTGATCCACCCCCATGCTTCACTCTGGGCATGCAACAGTCTGGGTGATACGCTTCTTTGGAGCTTCTCCACACTGTGGGAGAGAGAGTGAAGGTGAACTCAACAAAGAACAATACATGTTTCACATTGTCCACAGCCCAAGATTTTCTCTGCTGGCACTGTTGAAACCGACGTTTGGCATGGGCACGAGTGACCAAAGCTTTGCCTATAGCAGCCCGGCCATGTACAGTGACCCTGTGGAGCTCMTGACGAACAGTTTTGGTGGAAACAGGAGAATTGAGGTGCACATTTAATTCTGCAGTGAGTTGGGCAGCTGTGGTTTTATGTTTTTTGGATACAATCTGGGTTATCACCCGGACATCTCTTTCAGACAGCTTCCTCTATGTAGTGCGTCCTCAGTTACTCCTGTTGGATTTGGTTCGTCCTTCTTGGGTATGCTGACGTCACCCTGGATACCGTGGCTCTTGATACATCACAAAGACTCGCCGTCTTGGTCACAGATGTGCCAGTGAGACGCGCACCAACAATTTGTCCTTTTTAGAACAAATAGATATGTCACACATAATGTTGTGTGAATTACAATATTTTATGCAAAACAGTG
>QMIH01004060.1:0-18967 GCA_003987875.1 Clarias batrachus | reverse complement strand
CTCTCTCTCTCTCTCTCTCTCTCTCTCTCTCACATAAACGAATAATCAAATTACTGACATTTATTTTTGATCCTTTTGATTCATGTACTGTTACCATGAAAAATTTAATAAATACAAAGGAGACAGGATATATAATAATAAATATCAATAATTAGTTAATTTCCCTGTAATATTGCACATTTAATTTTTATCATTTCAACAGGTGTCTTTTCGTATTTTACATCACAAAAACTTTCATATGGATTTTATCTGCTGTATATAGACTTTCTTCCTAATAAGTTCTTAAACTATTCATAGAAATGCTTGAGACAACGGTTACACGTCTTTGTATGAAACTGTGGTGAAGAAACTTTTTTCTTTTTGTAAAACATTTGACACTTCTAAATACACGAGGTCTTACTCATCATGCTGTGGAAACCACATTTGAAAAATAAGTAGATTCTGAAGTAAAGCATAGATATWCTACATCTTTGTAGATTTTAAAAGAGTTTTATTTGTAGGTTTACTTGATAAATCAGCTGGCGCTCTAAAAGCATCAGATCTGCATGGTGTCGGCTGCTGGCCATCAAAAACAACAACAACAACAACAACAACATGTTATACCCCCGAAAAAAAAAGAAATAGTGAGGGGGTGTAGTGTGGAAAAGCCAACACACTGTTCTCACCATGACTCAGCTGTATTTAGTGAGGGAAAGCACCCCTACTGGAGCTCAGTGGTATTACACACTAAKGGATCAACACACAATAAACCCACACAGGAGACGATCGCCATCACCCATTCACATTACTCTTTGGTCTTACTGGRTAAATTTAGCAGTGACGTCACAATACACAATTGAAATAAACTAAATTACTAATAATAAACTAAATTAACAATTATGTCCAGCCACTACAAAGCAGAGCCCCATGATGATCCCATACTGAGACACAGGGCAACTGAATAATTACAGAACCAGTTGGGTTTGTTAATGAACATTAGTTTCAACAGGACATGCATAAATGTGGAGTATCAGGACTTGCATTAAAAAAAAGATGCAGTAAAGAATCAGCAGCAGGACCGGATTAACAGTGAGGGTCTCTTTCATGACCTGGTTCCTCAGGTTCTCAGGATTACAGAGGAATAAACACAAGAACTGGAACCACGGTAAACGGCCATTATGAGTCAATGTGAGGGAAATAAAACATCCAAAATCCACGAGTCGGTTCTGCTGATGGAAAAAAAAAAATCATTATGCATAAAAAAACAGAATTTGAATCCAGGGTGGATTTCTTAGAATCATTTATTTGAATAAGTTATTTACATAGTTTAGCTAGAACATAAGGTCCAGCGTGCTGTTGTTTTCATGAGCTGTGGATAGCAATGTCCATGTCATCTCCTTTTTGTTGATTTCTTAGTAGTAATCGTACTGTATAAATGATATTTTGCTGCTACTGCTGCTGTCATTGTTGTTGTTAAAAATGACATTAAAGTCAGATCTTTAAATTGTGGATCAAAGAGAATTTTTTTGGCCTCTGTACACCAGACAAAAAACAAAATGTGAACAAAGTCAAGACTACGTCAGCTTTTATTTCAAGAAGTTTGACAAAACCAAATTAACATAACTACAAACATAAGAACTGCTTTTATTACGTGGATGAAAATCCCTTGCTGAGGCGACTGTCTGACGTCTGGAGCACATGGACGTGATCATATGCCGAGTTTCCTCCCTAAGATGCTTTGCCAGGTCTTTACTGCAGCTGCCGTCAGCGGATTATTGTCTGTGCGGCTTTCTGCCTTCAGTCTGGTCTTCAGTAAGTGAAACTCGCACTCTACTGGGTTGAGATCAGGTGGCTGACTTGGCCAGTGAAGAAAAGCGCATTTCTTTGCCTTGTAGTGACCAATTGCCAAATACAAGCGTAACACTCAAAACTCCCTTTATCTGATTAGTCCTGGAGTAATTTAATGCTAAACTTGGTGTCAAACCCTTTGAGTTAAAGCTGAAAGTCTTTGACTTCTCTCACGTCTTGTGTGTTTTATTTTAAATCCAGTGTGATGGTGAACGTGGGCCAAACCTGATGGACCTGACTGTATAGTCCTGGAGTTCCTCATCAACTGTCATATAGATTGTTATGAATTTTAATCAAAATTCACATGATGGAATATCAATTAAATTTCAGCTGCCAGATGACACATACAAATTCAAATTGGTGTTAAATACAGGTTTCAAAACAAATGAAAAATAAAGTGTGTATATTTACAATTCATTTTGTATAAAATGATAAAACAATTCTATCACAACTTGTATTGCTAATGACTGGATAAGTAATGGATATAAATATGGAATCATCTGTCTTTCTGCTATTCATGAGAATGAGAATACGAAATTTGTTTAAAATAATTTTCCCTATTCATAAAAAATAAAAAAAAAGCAACATTATTTATTCAAATAATTAAAAGAATGAATCTAAAAACATTTCATTGACACACTAAAAACATGAATAAAAGATAATTTTTTAACAGCGTTAGCTGTGCGTTTAAAGCGTCCATCCAGCCGTCGGGATTGTGAGGATTGTTATAAAGGTAGACCGCTCACGTGTCACTGCGTCCTTGCYGTGTCACACCCTCACACTCCTCCGTTTAAAACCTCTCCTCCTGAACCTTCATAACATCTTGTTACAGTCATTGCGGCGTGCCTTCAGCAGAGTGACGTAAGGGACCCCGATGAAAGCCCAGCGCTCACTGGGCCAGAACCGCATCACCGGTTCTCGCTCGGGAACCTCGTTTACGGCGTCGATATACGCGAAGCACACGCAGCACAGGTACGAGGCCACACAGATGAGGACGTGCCTGAAATAAACACTCAGGTTTTTCACTTTAAATATTTTTTTCAGTTCAGATTTGTAAAAGAAACTAAGCTGCCTGTTGTTAATCACTAGAACTCTACATCTGTACATTTTTTTTTTCTTTCCTTTCCTTCTCTTTTATCCTTCTCCTCGCCCATGTCTTTATTTCTTATTTGTTTATGTCTTCCTTTATCACTTACTTTATAGCTTTATTACTTATATTAGACATACAGGTCGTCCCCAACTTACGGAAGAGTTCTGTTCCAGGAGCGTGTTCGTAAGTCGGATTTGTTCTTAAGTCTGACAAAGTGAGTCTTATACGCCTTTGGTACAAATATACAATGTAAATCATACCAATCCACTTGACTAAATCTCTGACCCCTTTCCCCACACTGCCATCATGTGGCCAAAAACCATAACTGCACATAAGGAAATGAATCTCACACGTCACATATAACAGTGTTGCCTCTGTGCCTTTAATCGCGAGGGGAATCCCGGACGCCATTGTGTCTCAGAGCTGTTTTCCACTGTATTGGACTGTGAACTGTGAACTGTTTTGTTGAGAATTTTTTAAAATGAGGATTATTCACAATCAGGACAGCTTTACAGGACATTTTCTGTCTGTGGTGTCAGTCAGTTTGTGTCTGCGGAAACTCGAATGTTTATAAGTCGGGGACGATCTGTACTTATTCTCTTTTTATCTTTGCTTCATTTTCAGTTTCTGTCTATACTCCGTTTATCATTTACTTTATTTTTACCTGTACTTCCTTTTGTTTTTATGTTATTACTTCCCTTTTCTTTCTTGTTGTTTTTCTTATCTTTACTTCCCCTTCAGTTATTGCAGTGGCTTGTAAACAAAAACAATAAACTGGACCGTACCAGATGCAGTGTAAGTAGGGGAAGTTCATGTTGGACCAGATTTCACAGAAGATCCTGTCACTGATCCAGCACAGAAGAGCGACAGTCCACCACACAAGTGAGATTAAACTTAGCTTAAACACACACCGGTTCTCACACCTGAGACAAGAATATACACACACAGAGAGAGAGAGAGAGAGAGAGAGAGAGAGAGAGAGATGATAAAAGCCAAAAAACACAACATTCTATTCCCATTATAATTTGCTGCAGTACTCAATCTGTCCACTGGAGGGCAGAATAAATCCTCATAATATCTACTTGGCTTCATCATCACTGCATGAATTAAACAGTTTCACATTCATTTCTACCAAAACACATGGACTGATTATTATAAATGATCAAATAAAATATCGAACTTTATAATCAAATTAATTATTATAAATGATAACTTATGAAGAAAAAAATCAATGCTCTTCTTTCGTTTATCCTGCGATAACATGATTCTCTAAAGCAAATAAATACGACACTGGATGACGTCCTATTTCACCTGTTTAGATTTTTTTTACTTTTTTTAGATCTTTCCTTCCTGTTTATCTGTTTATTTATTTTTCTTTTCTTATTTTCTTTTTGCTTTCTTCTCTGTTATTATCTTTACTCTATATCTTCTATTCCTTTCTTTCTTTCCAATATTTTTTTCTTTATGTCCCTCTGTCTTTGTTCTTTGTTATTTTTTTCAAACACGTTTCACATTCACACTTTTATCAGTTCAGACCTTCGACCCAATTAGAAACTGGACAAGAACACACAGCAGCTGCCTCCGTGTGTGTGTGTGTGTGTGTGTGTGTGTGTGTGTGTGTGTGTGTGTATGTGTGTATGTGTGTATGTGTGTGTGTGTATGTGTGTGTGTTTCACAATGGCCGATGAGGGAAAAGAGAAACACACTGCAGAAGAATGAGAGCAGGAGTCATAGCTCATGCAAAGCAATAATGCGCGTGTCATTGTGAGAAATGATGAGTATTAATACCAGCCGGAGTCTGATCTATAATAAACACTCGATAAACCTGCAGTGTTCAGCTACACAACCACAAACACATCACTTCATCTGCTTATTAAAACACAGAAATAAATGAAATATTTGAGTCAAATAAATTTTAGTATATTTATATTTATTCTCTCCATCATGTTGTCTATATCCATGCTCTGGTGTGTGTGTGTGTGTGTGTGTGTGTGTGTGTGTGTGTGTGTGTGTGATGTCTCTCTGACCTGTGGACTTCGGAGATGAGCAGTACTATACACGGGACGCCCAGAGTCATGAGGAACACGGCGTTCAGCGGCGGTTTGACGAAGGCCAGACACGTGGAGACGAGCGACAGCAGAAACACCAGCAGCTTGAAGCCGCACCTGCTGAACAGAGTCACATGACCAACAGAGTCACATGACCAACCTTACGGCTTCACCTCTGACTGACACTGGAGACTCCCTCCACTACTGTCACTCAAACACATCTGTCCCGACAGCAAACCTCAACAAATACTTTTCATCCTATGTGTGTGTGTGTGTGTGCTGACCACGCCCTGTGAATTAGCTATTGCTATGGAAACGATGAAATATCAGAGTGAGTGCATTAATATAAACCTGAGAGAATTTCAGCATTTCATCAGGTAAAATGATTATAAAATGATGGCCATCTGGACTCGTTAATGATTAGACAATTAAGCAGATAATTAATCCTCCGTTCATCCGGTCTGTACCTGTTTCTCCGGAACGTTCTGGGGAGGAGTCTGTTAGGGAACCACATGGACAGAGCGCACATCAGCACCCAGAGGATGGAGAGCTCGTCCAACATCTGTCCGGTGAAACTGAGCGTCGCGTGAAAGTACGCCGAGCCCGCGCCTGGAACGGACAGGAACCCGCGTTTAGTCCTTTAGATTATAAACCTGTCGGCGGCTTTAATCATCAAAAACACCAGATGAATGTGCGCAGATACTACATAAGTATTCACCCCCCCCCGAGTTCCCAGATCCAAATCGGATCGAGCCCCAGGACGCACCCGACAAACAAGTCTGAGCCACCAAGGCCCCGCCCCCACAACCCACAGAAATATCTGCTACCAATCTCACAATCACAACAGCGCCCCCCAGAGTTATGGTAACTATGGTAATGGTTTTAATGTTATGGCTGWTCGGCGTGTATCACACACTGTTTTTAACTGAAGATCTAAAAGTCACAGGTTAACAGAAACCCGAGCCAAAGCCAAAGAGGAATTCGAGAATCTAAGATAGTTATAGACGCGGATCGTTGGAGCAGGAGTGAACAATGGACTGTTCGGATGTTGACGAGAGCCACCATGGAGATGGAGATGGTCGCCTGGAACCTGTTTAACGCTCGTTATCTGATATACAGACGATCCAGACTCCGTCCAGACGCTGTAGATTCTTCACTKGCTGTGGATGAATATCAGAAACAGCGAATGTCTTGTGAAATGAGTTTATTATCAGTGGAGGAAGCAGGAGGCCGTATCTCTGGGGAAACGTCTCTGACAGTTACAGCATTATCTACTGACACCAAACACACAGCGCTCACACGCCACTGACGAGCTGCTTCTGCACAAACTGTACACATGACACAAAGCAATACTGGACGAAGTGACACTTTATTCCTGATATCTGATTCCTTTTTACACCCTAGAAATACTTTTCCTTTCTTCTTTTCTTTCTTTTATACAACACAGTTTTAGACTTCATTCTGTAGATTTTGTATTTTAGATCACAGCAGTGCAAATTTACTCTGATTCCATCCCCTGTAGTAAAAACACATCAGACTGTCGTGTTAATCATGTTTTTATTCTACACACACATTGTATGTTAATGAGTTTCTAACACTTGTCTGTAGACGATCATCACATCCTTCACTCATGCTAACCTAAAAAATGAACTCAGTTTTATTCATTACTGTTTAATATTGCGTCACATGACTGATTCACACCTCTAACAGAAGAGACTTCAGAGACGGCKAGTAGCGGACCGCAGGGTTCAGTCACTTACCCACGACCATGAGCATCACCCATATGACGTAAATCCCAGGGTTATAGGACACGGCGTACTGACTGAACAAGCGCATCAGGAGAGGAGGCAGCACGAAAAACAGCACGTTACTGATCTGAAATCACAGAATAGAGGAGGAGACGGAGACGGGGTGATGGAAAGATGATGATGGACAGAGCACAAAAAGACAAGGAGAGAGAGAGGTTTATGTGTTTTTGTAACAAGGTCCACTTTTATCATTTGAAATGAATAATTAGGTTTCAGAAGAAGCAGCAGAAGCAGCAGGAGTGTGAGGAATAAACACCACACCAGTGGAAGTAAAGTCTCTGACCGTGTTGTAGAACTCAGCGATGTACGGGTGGACCAGATAATTCCCTTCACACCAGTCCACTTCTGAGCTGCCGGGTTGAAACTGATCCCTCCAGCTCTCAGAGCTCACCATCATCATCATCATCATCATCATCATCACCATTCTGGTCAAACTGCTGCTGATTGTCTCTGAGTCGTCTCTGTCTCTCCTCCTGCATGCTCTCACACTCTAAACACCACTCACACACACACACACACACACACACACACACACAGTGACTCCCAGGATTGAAACTTTCACCCGGACTCTGTGTTCTCGATCACTCTGGAGACTCAACAGTGCACATGCGCCGGTCACGTGACCTCAGCTGTCAATCACAGTTTATAGGGGAGAGGGGGGGGCAATGTCAGATCAGCCTGCAGGGGGCACAAAGGGGTAAATTCAAGCTGTAGTTGGGGGGCTTTATGAAGGTACAAAAGATTAAATCTGGTTTGTTTTCTAGCTGCCTGAGAACTGCCGAGTTATTTCTGAACAGGTTACAGAGTTTACACAGGGTGAGGCTCTCTCTCTCTCTCTCTCTCTTTCTCTCTCTTTCTCTCTCTCTCTCGCCTGCCCTTATCTACAAACTTTTAGTGTGTAGATATTATATACTATAAAATATTATACTGTATATAATATAATATAATATAATATAATATAATATAATATACATCACACTATTTCTCTTTTGCTGAAGTGTGTATAAATTTCTTTGGCTGACTCTATCTTATTTCTATTTTTATTTTTATTTCTATTTTTTTGGTTTATTTGTTTGCTTGCTTGTTTTAAAAAATATTTATAGTAGTAGTAGTAGTAGTACTTCATAAAAATAAATTATAAAAAGCAAACAAACGTTATTATTTGTATTTTTGTGTTTAATAAATACGTCTGGAATTTGACAAATTAAATCTAATCTGGAAAATCTACATTATAACCGACAGTCATCTGTCTGCAGCCTTAATGATCAAAAAATAAATAAATAAATAAATGTATGCATAAGTATTCACCACCCCTCATACACACACACACACACACACACACACACACACACACACTTTGTGTAAAAGTTAAATGTAAAATAGACACAAAATACCAATATAAAATATAATATCAGTACTCTTCCATGAATGATTTGCCAAAAAAAAAAAAAAAAAACATCTCTTTCTCTTATGAAAGAGCGCCCCTAGTGGGGATTATAAGCATTTCTCGATATAATTCTATAAGTATTTTATAAAATGAAACGATTTTGGAACTTGTGCGTCTCACCCATACACCCTGCACTATATAACCGTGTGACCCATCTGTTATATCCATTAGGGGGCGCTACATTGGAAAGTACATTAAGTCGTAAGGCATTCACCACCGCTATCCATTTATTTATTTGCGTGTTATAAAATAAAAACATATTTTTAATAACAAAATTAGCATTTGAGATTTTTAAAAGAGCACAGAAACGCTTTTTATTTGTACTTTTTTTTCTTCAGCGTTGAATAAACGCGTCAGGAGGTCTCTGTGTGAACTCTCGCGAGACTTCCGGAGTGTATGTGAGATCACGCAGCGCGCTTCCGGTCCCTTTTCCGCGGTGGACTCGCGCACAGACGGTCCCCCAAAATGAAGGTGAGCTTGAAGAATCGGATCTGTTTTAGGGTTTTATCTCGGAACCGGGCCCGAATATGAGCGGTGTCGGGTGGGCAACAGTGTAGAGACGCGGGCCGGGTGTAATGCGGTGCTCGGGAGGTTGTGTGTGAGGAGGATGATGATGGATTGTAGCCCGGCTGTGGAGCGGCTAACAGGCTAATCACAACATGGCGGCGTTCTGAGGGGGAAAGTGTGTGAGAGGAGTGTGTGTGTTTGTGTGTGTGAGAATATAGGTGATAAAGTGGTGCAGTTTATTAGTGTGTTTTATCTTTAGCGGGGTTAGGAATAATGTAGTGTTCACCTCAGGTAGTTTGTGTGTGACTCGGCTAGCTAGCAAGCTAACTAGCACACACACATGGAGACTGGGTTAAACTTATCCCGGACTATTTTTTTATTAACTTAAACTAACTTGGGGTTTAATGGAATAAATATTATTGTATACAGTGAGTAGTATTGATCGTGATAGTAATTAGTTATAAGTATTGACTCTGAGGAGAGACTTCAGACTGCAGATTTCAGATCTCTGTGACTCTGTTCTCATAATCCTGTAATATATTGTGGATTTTTCTTTATAATGAGATTAATTTGCTAGTCTCGTCTCACACTGTGTAACAAAAGATCAGAATGAGCATCAGAACTGCAGTGGTTTATTCAAGAGGAAGCTTGTCTCCTTAAACACACACACATGGTAATATAACGTATCTGATTGTTTTTTTCATCTTTCCTGCAGCTCAATATTTCTTTTCCTGCCACCGGCTGCCAGAAGCTCATCGAGGTGGACGATGAGCGCAAGCTGAGGACCTTCTATGAGAAGCGCATGGCCACTGAGGTGTCTGCTGATCCCCTGGGTGATGAGTGGAAGGTGAGTCTTTAACTGTAGACACACTTCATTATCCTCCTCCTTCATTACCTCTGTGCCTGAACATCGTTCATCTGGAACTCTGTCTTCAGATCCTTTCCTGGGTCTCCAGTGCACACGGTCTTAATAATGGGACTATAACGTGTTTCACTTGATTGTTTCTGGGTCTGTTTGAGTCTCAGTACAGTCCACCTTAGAACAAAATGCACAAGGTGTAAAGGTAAACCGCAGTGCTAGAATGAAAGATGTTACTCCTATATGTCCTGTAACTCATGCAAGTTTTTTCTTTGGTATCAGTACTGTAGAGTAAATACAGTAATTCATCGTCCCAAGACGGTTAATTTGTTTCCTCTATGGTACTTTAAAAAAATGTATGCAGTATTATTTTATATGGAAATGTAGCTGAATTTACTTCAATGTTTGTTATAAAATTAGTCAATTTCATTGTCCTTAATAGGTCAGGCATTAAAACACGTAAATAAATCATAGATTGCCATGGGGAGAGGACTATAAAATGCGTATTTTTGCAGTTTGTGCAAACAATTAGTTAGGCTCTAAGGAAAGATCCACGAACGACTGAGGCTGCGAACTCTGAACTCTGGGTGGACTGTATGTTTTTGTTTGTGTGTGGTGTCTGAATGGGCACCCCAGTAGACCCTTTCTAGCTGTTCAGTAGCTTTAAAGGGGGGACAGCGTGGTGCCACAGTGATAACGGAGCTGCTATCCGGATATCGACCTGACCTGTGTACACACCTCGTGGCTGGTCGAACTGCATTGCTCCGACAATCGTCTGACAATCATCTGATGAAGGTACATGCGTTGTGTGTGGCGTGTGATTAACCTGTGTGTGTTTCTCTCCAGGGCTACGTGGTGCGCATCAGCGGAGGAAACGATAAGCAGGGCTTCCCCATGAAGCAGGGCGTTCTGACTAACGGCCGTGTGCGCCTGCTCCTCAGCAAGGGTCACTCGTGCTACAGACCCCGTCGTACTGGAGAGCGCAAACGCAAGTCTGTACGTGGCTGCATCGTCGACGCCAACCTCAGCGTCCTGAACCTGGTCATCGTCAGGAAGGGTAAGGTGTTTCAGACTGGGGTGTTGTGCTAAAGGGAACAGGTGCAAAATTACAGAACAAAAAAAAAAAGTCTGCGAACAATTATTAGTTATGGAAAAAATCCATGGGTGACTGAGGCTGGGAACTCTGGGTTGACTATGTATTTGTATTTCTGAGTGGGCACACCAGTAGACCCTTTCTAGCTGTTTAGTAGCTTTAAAGGTGGGACAGCGTGGTGCCACAGTGATAACGGAGCTGCTATCCGGATATCGACCTGACCCGTGTACACACACACACCTCATGGCTGGTCGAACTGCATTGCTCTGACAATTGTTTTACATCTTAAGGACAACTAGTGAGAGAGAACTGTAAAAATGACGGCTTGAGTTAAGAGCTGTCCGACCCGTTATTAAACTCTCAACTTGGGAAAAACATCTTGACTGAGTGTAAACGCCAGGTGAAGTCACATGGTTAAAAAAAAAACATTTTTAGTAGAAACCAGAGCCAGGTTTAATAAGAGTAACTTGCAGGATTGGGACTAAACAGCTGTGTGTCCATGAGTAAAACCACTTGTTGGTGAGATTCATCAGGAAAAAAAGGCTTCAGTTTGTTGGGGAGAATAAAGACTGGACTTTGGAGTGATGGAAAAAGGTCATGTGACCTAATGAGTCCAGCGCCCTACTTCATGCTTGTATGTATTCTTGGTGTAGTTTATTACCTGATATGATGCTCTGGGTTTTATTTCAGTCCTGATTTGTACTCTGGGAATTTGATAGAGAATGGAACACCTACTAAAATACGCTGCAGTGGTTTTTGTGTTTTGCTAAAGCAGCAAATTTCTGTGTTAAAATTGGGTGTTTGCAAACCTGGACGTGGCAAATTACGCAACAGAATGTGTGTTGTGGTTTATTGAGGTTTTGTTTTGAATTTTCACTCTGTACTCTTGTGCTTTTGACTTTATAAATTTCACAATTTAGAATTGAAAAGAACTTGTGTGAACTTGTGTGTATACAGGTGAGAAGGACATCCCTGGCCTGACCGACAGCACCGTGCCTCGTCGCCTGGGCCCCAAGAGAGCCAGCAGGATCCGCAAGCTCTTCAACCTGTCCAAGGAGGATGACGTCAGGCAGTACGTGGTGCGCAGACCCCTCACTAAGGAAGGCAAGTGTTCAGTGTGTTTACACCCCAAGGAGTGAGTCTGAGAGTTTATAGTGACGTATAGGTCAGGAGAAACTTGGCACACAAGAAGACGCTTTATAGTTGTTCAGTAGCTCTAAAGGTGGGGCAGCGTGTTGCCACAGTGAAACGGAGCTGCTATCCGGATAACGACCTGACCCGTACACCCACGGCTGGTCGCACTGCATCGCTCCTACATACCCACGTTAATAAAGAAAGAAGATTTGGAGAAAGTGAGAGTGTTTTTGGTTGATTAGACAGTCCTGAGTGTTTAGAGAGGGCCGAGGGTCGTATTAAAAATAGCATTTACTCCCTGCAGCATTTTTTTTTTTTTTTTTTTTTTCCCCTACTGTAAACTTTCAACGTTTTAGCTAAATATTTCTGTATTCGCTCACTGTATACTGATTTATTTCATCTGTATTGTTGTTTTTTTTTTTTTTTAACCCACTCTGATACCTCATTAGGTAAGAAGCCCAGAACCAAGGCGCCTAAGATCCAGCGCTTGGTGACACCCCGTGTGCTGCAGCACAAGCGCCGCCGCATCGCCCTGAAGAGACAGCGTACGCAGAAGAACAAGGACGAGGCTGCAGAGTACGCCAAGATGCTGGCCAAGAGGCTGAAGGTACGAGATTAGAGCCCAGGCGTTCTCCCTGCTCATGGAGAACAATCTAGAACCATGTGTTTAATGAGTGTGATGGAATAGAGTGGTATGGAAGGGTTGTTTGGATTTTACCCAGTAGGAACTAACTGTGTGTATTTATTGTACAGGAGGCCAAAGAGAAACGTCAGGAGAAGATTGCCAAGAGACGCCGCCTGTCCTCCCTGAGAGCCTCCCAGTCCAAATCTGAGTCCAGCCAGAAATAAAAACCTCCACATGCTTGTACATCATAAATAAAACATCACGATGGTTTTGTTCAATTCTCGTGTTTGTATTTATTCTGTCACTTTTAGTGTCACTACTAAGAGTAATACCACACAAAGTTAAACTCGCTTCTTCTGAAGGATTTAATTATTTTAATTCTACTGATAGCGATATAGARCATGGTTTTAATAATCTATTTTTCATRTTTTTATTTTAACTTATTTTTCAAATCCTCTCACATAGCTGCCACTGATTAATTTCCTGTTAAGGGCTAAAATTACAATTTAAGTCATAAAATAATTAAAGTTTAATAGAATATATTCATCAAATTGTCTGTCTTGGCTACCTATTACCTAAACTCAAACTTTAACAGATGGTCCTAAATTACATTAATGATTTATTTATTCCTTAAGGTAGCTGTAATAAAATAATGAAGCTCACGCAGCTGTGCATTCTTCCAGACTGATTCCTCACAGCTCAAGTTATTATTGGATGGATGGATGGTTCTGTCTGTGTGCCACCCAGCACGTTGCCACAGAAACGATGGATGTATGTGCCTTGGCCAGTTATTTACAATTAGGTGATGAAGGCTCTTGCTCAGTGATGGTGATGCGGCCCTCCTTTACCAAAGTTCAATTTAATGTCATTGTTAAAATAAAGTATAAATAATGAGATCATTAAGCAACATCTCCCGGCATTTAATAAAGTATAGAGTTTAATTTGCAGCGTATGTGGCAAAATGCTGTTAAATTCCAAACGACTGTCCACAAAGAGAAGACTAGCGTACGTATATTTGTGGTCCAGATGTGTTCCAACATAAAGTGGAGCATAATAGCCACTGCATCCTCTGTCGATCTATTTGCTCTGTGTGTAAACTGGTAATGGTCCAGTGTGTGTGAAATAACATCCTTGATGCGCTCAATCACCAACCTCTCCAAACATTTTGCCAGTGTAGCACCGGGCTGCTGCGTCTGTGCGCGCCACTGCCATGTTAGCTTTTTGTCACCTTAACTACCAAGTCGCCCTTTATGGCTCTATCATGGAATGAGGGAATTTGTGTGTGTAAGCAATTGTCATAAGATCAGGTTTAGCTGAGGGTTTAGAGAGATAAATACAGCTCTGCTCTCTTACCTGAGCTCAGTGATCAGTAGACGTGTTGTAATGCGGCTAGTTGGCCACCAGGTGTCAGCAGAGCTGAGACTGAAGTAAATGGTTCTGTGTACAGTGTTCACATATTTAATGCGCGTGAAGTTGTGCGCTTTGACCACAAGAGGGCGCTGAGAGACGGGTTCCTCTCTAACAGGACATTGATATTCAGGATGTGTGCAGGAGAAACGCCCCTGCACTGAGACGCTCGTGCTCAAGTGCTGCTGCCGTTGCAGTTCAGGGCCCCGCCCATGTTAAACAAGCTCTCAGAGAGTTCATAGATTATACACTCAGAGAGGAGGAGGTGTGTGTGTGTGTGTGAGAGAGAGAGAGCTCCAACGGTATGTAGGTGTTCCTAATAAAGTGGCCGGCGAGCGTGTGTATTACCTCATCAACATTTCTACATCATACACTGCGCGCGTGGATGTGTGAGCGCGTGCCCTTCCCTTTCACGCGCGTCCCGCCCCCTCCCTCCTCCTCCTCCTCTTTAAAACCGTTACATTGTTGCACAGAGAGAGAGTGACGTAATTTGACGCCCTGCCCGTAGCACGTGTATGGGGCGCGTTCACGTGTCGGGGACGCGCGGACACGAGGGCGAGCGCCAGTGGAGGATGTGAGAGAGAGAGTGTGTGTGAGGAGCGCTGGTGTTCCTGCTGCGGCTCATCACAGCCATGGAGCTGGAGGTGGAATCCGCCGAGTGAGTCTCGCGCACAGGAGAGTGTGTGTGTGTGTGTGTGTGCGTGTGTGTGTGTGTGTGTGAGATGCATGCAACTTTGCATTAAAAGCAATGCAACAGTGTTGGTGTTTGTCTGCACTGTTCTGATGCATGATGTAGAGTCAGTCACGTCTCCTGTGTGATGCTCCTCAGGTCAGAGCTCTGAGTGTGTGTGTGTGTGTGTGTGTGTGAAACGACCTGTTACTGAAATGTCATGTTCATGCCGCAGAGTCATTAAAGGTTGTTTTTATGTCGGGGTTTATTACTCCACACATTAAACTCTGTCTCATCTGTCAGGTGTGTGTGTGTCTGTGTGTGTGTGTGTGTGTTCCGCAGCTTCGAGAAAACATCTGTAGATAAATAGATGGATGTCTGATGGGTGTTTAATCATTTTGTAGCTCCTGAGTGCTAACACTGTGGTCACACACCTCCAGGGTCGAGGGTTCGATTCCCACCTCGGGGTCTGTGTGTGTGTGTGTGTGTGTGTGTGTGTGTGTGAATGTTGGAGGTCCTGCCACAGTCGTCTGAATGGGAATAAACATGATGCTGATACAGAGTCTCCTGGATGGATGGAAGGCATTGTGTAGTCAGTAGTGTATAGAGAGTAGTGTTTAGTTAGTAGTGTGTAGTGAGTTCTGTAGCGTCTGGAAGCCCTTCTCTCCTGGCCCCTGTGTGTTTGTGTGAGAGCTGACCTCAGGCTGACCTCTGCTCTGTAACGGCGTGTGATCAGAGTGATGGCTGTGAGTTGGACGTGTGGAGGAGACAAACCTGTTTCGAGCGGAATAAGAGGTTCTGTTCCTCAGCGAGAGGAAGCCGAGTGTGGAGGAACACACAGCTGCAGGAGCTTCATCACTACATTACAGCTTCCTGCAGTTTAAACACACACGGCGAAGTCCGACAGTCCTGTAGTGTACGAGCGGCTGAGACTTACTGTAACACGTAGCTGAGACTGAGAATTTCAATCAGATTAATTTTTTAATTAAATTAAATGAAACCTAAATTTTAGTTGAATAAATTTTCATTGCATTTAATGTTTAAAAGTGTTTGTGGTTTTAGAGTTCTATAGGAAATTTGTTAATTATTGCTGTGTGGGGTTTGAGAAATAAAAACAATAGAATAAAATATATTGAGAATAATAATAAGAAGAAGTAAAAAAAATGGGGGGGGGGTTTAGCCTTCTATAGGAAATGTATTAATTATAGCTGTGAGAAATAAAAATGATATTATTATTATTATTATTATTATTATTATGTTTTATGTAGTTATCACTATAATTATTTAATTATGGTTGCATACATTTATAATACATTTAATGTAATATAAATACCTTATTATTCATTATTATTATTAATTACAGCTGCATGGGGTTTGAGAAATAAATATTAAATAAAATAATTTAAAATATATACATTATTTATTATTATTATGAATCTTCTGTATAGTTATCACTGTTTAATAAATTCTTCGATTACTTCTCATATTTCGTAAACTGCATTTTCTTTTTTTGTGTTGTTTAATGGAGATGATGAATTATTATTTTTTTATTATAATTTTTATATAAAATTTTTATTTGTAATAATTATGTATATTTTATGCTTTTTTATATTAGTTTTTTTCTTTCCTTTCTTTTTATTACATTACATCACTGTATTCCTCTTTACTGGTCTGTAGTGTAACAGGTGTGTGTGTGTGTGTGTGTGTGTGTGTGTGTGTGTGTGTGTGTGTGATGCTTTGAGTGGGTCATTCCCTGTATTGAATAATGCAGAAGGTTAGATGAGACCTGACAGACCTGTGTGTGTGTGTGTGTGTGTGTGTGTGTGTGTGTGTCGTCCTGGGGCAGTGTGATCCGGCTGATCATGCAGTACCTGAAGGAGAACAATCTGCCGCGCACTCTGGCCATGCTGCAGGAGGAGAGCATGGTGGCGCTGCACACAGTGGACAGCATCGAGAGCTTCGTGGAGGACGTGAACGCGGGACGCTGGGACGCCGTGCTGCGAGCCATCCAGCACCTGAAACTCCCCGACGAGCTGCTCATTAACCTGTACGAGCAGGTGAGGGGCTCAGGGACGCGACTCAGGAACCTTTTATCTTTCGGTTTTGAGACTCTGATGTTGTATCTCACGACTCTTTGTGTGTGTTTCACAAGTCCTGTTTCTTCACCAAATGTGTTTCTGTCCAAAGTGCTTGACCCTGGTCTCCACACACCGCTGCCGTGAGACTCAGTTCATCAGTCTTTCAGGACTTTAGTGCAGTTGGTTGTTTCTGATCAGACGTCCTGCAGCCTCAGTGATCCAGCAGCAGGAGATTCTCAAAGGCTTCTGAAAGATTATTGTTACAGATTGTGTTTAACAGGATTAAACAGTCTTAATCGAACTAATCCTCAGGAATCTTCCTGTTTTTCCCCACATGGTGATGGATGAAGAGATTTAAGACGTGTGTACAGTAATGTATTTAAAGACCGCGCAGGTCAGGATCGTTTCTAATCCCTCTGTAATCTCCAGCTCAGGTGGGGACGTGCTGCTGTGATCATGAAGACGTCCTGTGCTCCTCTCTCACGATCTGCTCGTCTCTGAATATTTCCCACCAGGTCGTACTGGAGCTGATCGAGCTGAAGGAACTGGGAGCGGCGGGTTGTTTACTGACTCAGACGGACCCCATGATCATGCTGAAACACACACAGCCTGAACGATACGCCAAGCTGGACGCTCTGCTCACAAGCAAGACCTTCGACCCCAGTAAGGTATGGGAGTGTGTGTGTGTGTGTGTGTGTGTGTGTGTTAAACTCGCTGGATCATACGAGCGTACGGCTTGTAAACTTGTACCGCTGCATGAAAGTAGGTGGGGTCTCTCTAACGAGTGGGCGGAGTCAGCGTATGGTTTAAACTGTCCTCTCTTCTCTTGCTACTTTGGCAAGACAGGAACCTTTTTTCGTGAGACAGCACGTCTTTGCTAACTCGCAGCCTTAATTTAAATACTTTCTGTCTCTGTCTCTCTGTATTGCTGAAGGTTTACCCAGAAGGCAGCAGTAAAGAGAAGAGCAGGTTGGCTATAGCTCAGGCRCTGATCGGAGAGGTCAGTGTGGTTCCTCCGTCTCGCCTCATGGCTCTGCTCGGCCAGGTGGGTTCACATCCGWCAGGAAGCTTCGTACCTTTAATCACCAGTGGATTAAAGGTCCCATATTTATCTATTTATTTAACAGCTTAGTCTAGATCTCAGAGCTCCTCCAGTGTGTGTGTGTGTGTGTGTGTGTGTGTGTGTGTGTGCGCGCGCAGGTTTAATACCTCTCGGATAATGCATTATTTATACCTTAAACTCAGTCAGTTTCACTCCTCCTTCACACACGGCATCTCAGTGTTTATGTAAATGAGCTACTGCTGAGACACGCCCCTTGAGAAAACATCAGCGCTAAGCAACAAGCTCTTTTTTACATTAGGTCACATTAAGGGGAAAAAAACTAAAGTTAGAGTGTTATAAGTGTTCAAAGTTATAGGTGTTTGATGTAGTGTTTAATCTGATGAGGTGTCAGTCCCAGACAGGGCGTGGTCCATCAGTCTAGACTGTGCCAGTTTGTCCCGTCTGCATGTTAAACCTGTCACCTACACCAATGATAAACCGGTAAAGACTAAACCAGCTCTGACAGAAGGTTTAATGTCCCCGCCTGAGGTTTTCCGTCTCGTCTGCGCAGGGTCGTCTGTGTGAGAGCGCTCTCTACAGGCTGCAGGAGACCAAAGCACTGAGGCAGTTCGGATCTCTAGCCATGCTGGTAAGTGAAGCGTGACGTCGCTCCCTATCGCGCGTCTCTGCTGTAACCTTTTCCGCTGTACGTGAGACAGTCTTGTCTTCTTCTGTCCCCTCGTCCAGTCTCTGAAGTGGCAGCAGCACCAGGGTCTCCTCCCCCCCGGGATGTCCATAGACCTGTTCMGGGGCAAAACCATGATGAAGGACCTGGAGGAGGAGCGCTTCCCCACCCAGCTCAGCCATCTGCTCAAGGTAGAGTGACAGAACCCCAACCTGCAGGAGCGAGTCTTTAACCTGCAGAACGCGGGAGTGACGCGAGTCAGTGTGGAGGAGACGAGCTGCAGCTTTCATGCAGGAATAAATGAATGATTTATACAGAAGACGAGTCGCTGAAGCTCACAGCAGGAATTMATTAATGTGGGTTTAACGGAGCGCTGCAGACTCCTGACCMGGACTTATACAGCAATAAGCAATAAGTTTAAAAAAAATAAAATTCAGACAGCAGGTGTTTACGGCTAGACGGCGTGCAGGAACCACGCCGCCGCTCAGAAGAGACACACGCCWGATAACTAACACACTTTTAACACAACAATGTATAAAAACCTGTTTGCAGTTGGTTTTAAACAGCCTGAGACTTTTATTCTGAGTGGTTTTTAAAATATCTTGTCAATACACACACACACACACACACACACACACACACACACA
>QMIH01004059.1:7642-18045 GCA_003987875.1 Clarias batrachus | reverse complement strand
AAAACACTACTAGAGAAATTTACCCAAAACTGCTGTTCTTATACTTAACTAAAAGCCTGTAATTAAACTCTTTTTTCTCTCGTTTAACAGCTTGTCATGGTTGTGTGTTTGGGTATTTGCTCCGAGTGGTAACAGAGATGGTTTACAATAATCAGAGCCATGTCTGGCCTGGGAGCAAGAATCACTATTTCATGTGGTCGGTTCATCCAAATAGTTATAATTTGCTCTAGAGAGTGTTCCGTTAAGTTCTTGTCTGAAACTACTTCCAATCATTGGTACCAACAACAGTTGAACAAAACTCAATGTAATACATTTTTAAGCTGCTCTTTCTGCTGTATTTGTACTTGTACTGCTGTTGAGGTTGGGTTGCACTCGGGTTTTGAGGTGCTCATGCATGCCAATTGTGGGAGTTTTATAAAGCATATATTTTTATATTATGCAGTTTTATAAAGTAATTATAATATTGTTAAATTATTATTAATGATAATTATTAAATTCATCATGCATACAGTTGTCAAGAATGGGAAAGCTATGGAGACATGGCTATGACCATTTGTTTGTTTGTTTTTTTATACCCGGCTGCAAACATGTTTATTTCTGGCATTTTATTATGGGGCTCTATGGTAATTGATTGACGTTTGGAGGAAACCAGAAGTTGCCTCTTGGTAGATGCCAACTCTCGAATCCTTTTTGAAAACCCCTTTGTCACAGTTGATGGTCTCCAAAATTACTCTAATCTGCATATTGCTCTTGTCAGTGGTGTTTATGGTCTCCATAAACATTATTAAGTGCAGCACAACACCATCAACTGTGAAACTCCACGCACAAAGGGCATTTTTAAAAATTATTCGAGTTGGGTTCAACAACACATGGCTTGTGATGAAGACTATGTTGAGTTGTATAGAGGAAGAGTAAGTCTAATAACAGGGGCAATTTCATTGAGCTATGTCAGTTAATAAAAAAGCTATACCTACTTTTGTATTAATTTTGGTACAGCCCTCATATAAACACCTTTTACAATATGCATTGTCCTCAAATTTATGTTTTAAAGAATGAACCAGACCTGGATTAGGATTCGCGCTCTTCTTGCGATGGACGTTTCCTCTCACACCTTGGGTAATAGAGTTAACACACGCTGTAGGTACTGTATAAATAAGTAATTAAATGTGCGCAGACCTTAAGAAAGATAAAAGTCTTCTAACCTGGAGTAGAATGTGCACTTGTTTTGTGATGCACTTTTCCTCTAAATCCTTGGACAAAAGTAACGACATAATATCACACATTGGAAATGGGAAGAAAAGGAACTCGGACAAAACAAAGGAATTCAAATACAAATACAAATATAATCAGTACTGTATTTCTACATCCTAAAAGTAAGCATTAGTAAGTAAGTTAAAAGCATTGAATCACACATAAATAAGGGCAGACTTGCCCCGAGAGGATGGAAAGCCTTGTTTTTATTTTCCAGAGCCCCGTCAGGTATCGAGGAGATCATCTCACACTATCTCCCAACAGGAACGTCTTCCTGTATGTGTCTCATAAACACTCTCACAGACTCCTATTTCGTTGGCCTCCTCGGAAGCCTGGCATAAGCGCTCTTATTAGTATTATTACATTCCGTGGTGCGGCCCTCTAACACGCGACATGTGACAACATCTACAGATCAGATCAGGTCAACATTAAACTCTTGACTTTTAGTAAAGCTGCATTTTTTTTTTTGAACGACCAATTTAAAAACAAAAAAACTCCAGACCTGTATGAACTCCTTGGTGAAATTCTCAATTTTTCCAATGATCTATTGTGTTATTTAAAAATATATATTTCTACATTTACAGGCAAAATATATATTAGAATAAAAAAAGTATTAGAGAGCTCAATAGTACACTCACTTAAATACAGTACCTGGATTAGGATTTCGTCTTTGAGTTGGCTGTACCATTATTCTTCCTGCATAAAATTAAAATTAAATATGCATTTTATAATAATTGGAACAACAAAAATAGGTGCTCGTGATTTGATAGAAACACAATACAATTTAAATCTGAAAGTTCAATGACAACAATATATAACTGCGGAATACTTGTAAAGAATGTTAACAAAAAATACTCTATATGCTGCAAAGTTGCCAAAAGTTGTTTTTTTGTTCAAAACCAATTTCACCCAAACCATTTTATCATCTTTGATTTCTATTATTTTTATTTTTAGAAATGGTCTCATAAATGAAGTGAGACTGTTATTGTAGAAAAACTGCAGCAAAGCATGGAATAGGTGAGGAAAAACTCTGTCTATGGATGTGTATAGATTTATTTTAATTTAACTTATTTTCTAATATCATAACAGCAAAAATAAAAAAGCAACTAACAATATAAGGAGACCACAATACATATCGTTATTCCAAACAATACAGTATATTTCATGTCATTATTGTATCACAATATATAAAATTTTGATACATTTTTCCAGCCCTATTTCTGGCCTTCAAATTATTATAAATTATTAATTCCCTAACAAATTTGATTGGAAAATGGTTAGCAGTTAGTCAGCTGTACTTCAGGTTCAGAAGCCTCACTTTAACTGTTTTAGTAGCTATTTAGTAGCTAGCACTGCTAGCCCATAGTGTTGCTGACTGATGATGTCATCACCCTAAGCATTTGCAGAGACAAAATGTTGCCTCAATTACAAATCGTACAGTTCTCAGTTCCCATATGCTGTTGTATTGGATATATATATATCTGATCTAGGACCATGTACAAACATGATTTTGATCCTCTCTGAAAAACAGTTTTGTATGTTCAGACAGCCCTAACAAAAACAGATCTGTCTTACATCAGGTTAAAAAATCTGTATTGAGTCACAGGCTGGTAATGTGAACATAGCCATAGATGTCCAACTCAACTATACTGTATATATGTTAAACGTTCAGCATTAGTAGACAGTAGTTCAGGTATTAGAGTTTATTTTATTATTTTAAATAAAAAACAAGTTTATTTCTAATTAGTAAAATCTTTATACAGTATGCATATGTATGTAGGCATTTTCTTAAATCAACACAGGGTCAGATTTTACATACAGGGTCAAAAATAAATATGCAGCAGGCCTAAATTTGGTTTTACGTTTTTACATTTAGCAGATGCTTTGGTGGCTATCAAGAAAATTCTGGCAGAATTAGGGTTGGATATCTGACCACTTTTTTTTTTAACAGTATTGATAGTGTTTTATTAGATTTGCTTGTATTGGTCTTCATTCTGTTTCTTTGAGGCATATGGGCTCTGACTGCATAAATGTTAATAATAATAATAATAATAATAATAATAATAATAATAATAATAATAATAAAACCATTAAAGTTTTTAAAGTCTTTTGGTAGCATTGTTAAATCTAATTCTGAAATAAAACCTAAAAATACTGATAAACTGTCTGACATGACAAAGGTCTCCCAGAAGAGTGTTTTGTAAATGTTTCACTAGGAAGAGCTTAATTACTTATTCAAAATGCCTCAAGTGTTTTATTTATTTATTTATTTATCTATCTATCTATCTATCTACTTTTTTTCTTTTTTTACCTCGATGAGTCTCTTGTCTTCTTTTTGGCGGCATCCTGGAATTTCCTGCACAAACAAATACAAATAGACACAAATACCGGGCTAGGAGTAGCTCAGTGGTTCAGGCAAGTAAGTCTCTCTGGATAAGAGCGTCTGCAAAATGCCTAAATGTACTTACAGATGTTCGAGTTTATATGTACAAATTTATTCAACATGTTTCACTAATAATTCAAGTGAATTCAGTTTGCTTTCTAAGTGAGAGAAATTAAAATCTTAATACCTCTATTAGTGTGTCTTGGCATCTCTTCTGTTTCTGAATCTGTAAAATAATGTATATAATTAGATCATACAGTGAAGGCATATCTGGACAATAGACAAGGACAAGGAAGTTTTAGTCTGTACAATAGTCCCAGCATTTTGAACACTGTCTGTTTACATCTACACTATGTATGCTGTTCATGTCGATGAGTCATTCATTTCTGAAATTTACCTCCAACTTGTGAAATTTAGTGTTGCATGATATCTCTGAAATACACTGAAATCTCATATGTGGGAAAATGCTTGAAAAGTAAAATGATTATTATTATCATTATTCTATATTCTATTCTATTATTTTCATATTATTACTATAACAATGACATGTGCATTAATGTAATGTGCAAAATGTAACTAACGGTTTGCGTTTTGTGTTTTTTCAAGGATGTGAGAATGGGTGGGTGTGACCTGAACTGTAACGCTAACACTGCAGTAAACATACTGGTTCAATGCTGCTCAGACTGGTAAGAGTAGAGAATTGTTAAAGCACTGAAACAGGAAACATGCACATACTATTTCTTGTCCATATAATAATGAACTTTCATCTATGGTTAATTTTGGTTTGGTAATTCACCACTGCACTATCACCGTCTAAAATATAAGATCACTATTAAAGACTTTCATCATAATCAAAAGTGAACAAGTCTACACACATCATCCTGAAAAGAATTGCTAGTGTCAGAAATCTTGCTTCTATCACCTGGTGGCAAAAACACATCGGTTAAACAGATTTATTTATTGCTTTATAAATTCCTTTATGATAACAGATATTGCATAGGCAAGCATCATCCAGTATAATCATTTATACAAATTATTAGAGTGTAAACTAAAATATCTATGTAACATAATAATAACAGAAATACTGTAAAGCATGTAATGATCAGTAAAAGAAAAAGAAGAAGTGGAAGAAGAAAAGTACACCACTTCCTTTATGATAGTAATATGCTGTATGAAAGAAATTCTCTGGTAGGATATTACGCTCCTTTTGTTTGCAATTCAAACACACGACAGAAACTTGTGCACCCTACATGTGCAGAACTAAAGTATAAAAAGCTGTTAAATTAAGTTAAAGGTCCCTTATCTACAAATTAGCAAAGGTCTCAGAAATGTCTGTTAATGCTTCAGCAAAGATTCCCCCAGATATCATTCTGTCATACCTTAAAGCTCCCCTGTTTCACACCGCGTCCTAAGGCACTCTGCTTTGTAAAGCACTCTGTTTCACTTTGTGTGTGAATGAGCTACTGCTCAGCCACACCACACCCCTTCGCCAAAGCAGCTGTGACGTCTGTGACCTATACCCCGGCACTGCTTTTGTTACCGTGACTACAAGGAACTCGTCTCTGAACACCAAAAAAAGATAAGAAAGTATATGCTTCGACATGAATGAACCTGCAAGAAAAAGAGGCGCCGATTTAAGGAATGGATTTGAATGTTTCTGAAAGGGATTTTTCATTTTTCACTTCTCCTTAGTTAGTCAATGTGTGTGTAATTATTTGTGCATGTGTATGCAATGCAGGTGAAGGCAAAAATCATTTTTTTACACATACAGAACAATGCATTTAACAAATGACATATTTGACTTTGAGCTCAAACGTAAAACTTTGTCTATTTCTCAGAATTACTTTCCTGAGGATTTATCCTGTTACAATGAATAAAAAAACATGAGACACACAGCATAAAGCAAATGCGTTCAGGCATATTTCCATGCATAGCTTCAGTAGAAACATACTAGTGTCTAAACTGAAAGAAAAAAAAGTTTCACTGTCCTGGGGGAATACAAAAATAAATATTCATAATAGGTACTCTTAAATTAAAAAATGCATAAATTAATAAATAACTCCCTCGGACCACTTGTCTTAACACTGTGTGGTTTGTGCCATCTTACTATTATTATTAGTATCTGCATTCGTAGTATTGATATTATAAGTGTATTCTCTGCTCCCCGGGAAGGAAATGGCGTATAAGAGAACTTCCTTTGACAAATTTCCACTAGTCATAACACCCTGCAATATCACCTATGCAGACATCACTTCCACAGACAACAAAAGCTGACACCAGTATTAAACATGTACTACTGAAATGTGTATACGTTGTGAATAAACTGTTTGATTTAAAGAAAAATGTTATTGTGTAGTATTTCTTACAGATTACTAACCGAGGTAAAATTCAATTCAATTCAATTCAATTCAATTCAATTTATTATCATTGTTAAACATAACAAGTATAGATAACAACGAGATATCATTTGGCAACATCTCCCGGGAAGTAATAAAGTGCAACCATAGTGCAGCAAAAAAGTAGAGATTTATTAATTAATTTGATTTTTTTATATTATATATAATAAAATATTAATTACAAATTCCTCAGTCATCTTCTATACCACTTATCCTTTGTACAGGGTCATAAGGGATCTTGGGGCACAAGGTGTGGTACACCCCGAACAGGGTGCCAATCCATCGCAGGACTCGTACACACACACAAGCGCCAATTTGGAAACGCCAATCAGCCTAATCTGCAAGTCTTTGGACTGTGGGAGGAAGCCTGGGTACCTGAAGGAAACCCACCAAGCACAGGCAGAATGTGCAAACTTCACACACAGACCCCAAGACGGGACTTGTACCCTGACCCTTGAGGCGCTAACAACTACGCCACCATGTCATCCACAAATTCTTATAATATTTTAATATTATGTCACACTGGATAATGATAAATCTATAAATTCCTATTCAAGCTCATATTTCTATGCGCCAGCGGGGCACAGTGGCTGATGGGTAATTTTGCATGTCCACTATAAACTTGTTCACTTGACCATTCACAGTTTCAGATTCTTGCTATACATGGTTGAAAACCCTGTGCAGTCCGCTTCGCAGGGAACTACATACCGACCGGAACAAAGCTATAATTCTCTCTATGCACAAAGCAGGTGATGTCACTAACTAGTTCTATCTGGATAAATCTGAATCAATTAGTTAATGAATGGAAAAGATGTGGCAGGATTTTTATCTTCTGAAGCCAGTGTGTCCACCTCTGTGCAGAAATGGCTAAAACTAGTTAATTCTTAAGTGAAGTGGCAAATTTATGTACATAATCTTCAGGAAACAATCAAAGTACTCTATTTACTATTCTACTATTTGTACTATTTGTACATAATGTTCATCTTGGCAATAAGCCCAGGGTTGAGGTCAAGCATCTCTAGAACATCCCAGTGGTAATTCTTCTCAACTGGGTCAAAAGCCTTTTTCAGGTCCATAGAACCAGTGACTTCCAAAATGTCATGAATTAAGGACACATTATTAAAATTTACCTCCCAGGCATGCAGTATGTCTGGCTCTTATAAATGACCTGCTTTACTATCTTTGTGTCCAGAAATTTGGATCATAGCTTATATTCCGAGCTTTTTATATCCTAATATCCTATTTTTTTGTTGTTTGTTTTTTTAGTATGGCGATTGAAACTGCGCTCCTGCAATGTTGTGATAAAGACATGTCCTTAAAACTTTCAACAAATGCCTCAAGCAAATCACCACTAAATGCAGTAAAAAAATTTTTTTTTTTTTTATTGCACTGAAAGGACTTCCCCACCTACTGTACCATACCTACTGCATGCCACATAGAGCATGAGCGTGAGTCCATTAAAGCAGTGCTCTGAAACCTGTACTAGACTGTAGGGCTGGGCGATTTTTTTCGATTAATTCGAATTTACGTTTTAAGACGATTTTTTTTTTTCTTGAATCGAGGTATCGCGATTTTTATTAAAATATTAGATAAATTGTAATTGCACCAATGGCAGAATAATTAAGAGGCAAGATTATCCGACCACATGATGGCGCGCCTAATTAACCGCTCACTTGTGATTTTATAGTTTCACTTTGGTGCGGCACCGCGCGCTTCTTTAGTTCTGCCACGCCCCCTCTGTGACTCACACGTGGGAAATGCGAGCTACAACATGACAGCGCGCGCTGATGAAACCAAAGAGCTCGTGTCCAACACAAATTATTCGGGTTCGCAACTTTACACATTGAACAAGCCGAAGCCCGGTGAAAAATCTGTCTGAAGTTTGTGGCAACTAAAAGAAGCTAATTTACTCGAGCACGACTGATTTCCTCGCGCACCTCAAACAGAGTCACACTGTTGAATCGGCGTCGAGTTTGGCGCTGCGAGATAAACAAGACAAGCGGCAGCGCGAAAACACCGGCTAAAAGCCAGGTGAAAACAGTGACCACATTTCCCCACTGTAGCACATATGATAAGAGCCTCGATGGAAAGATGTTACTGATGTTGTGTCGTGTTATATCGCTAAAGACATTATGCCCAGATACACAGTTTTAAAAATGCTGTTTGAATTTATTCAGCGTGTCAGTTGCATGTGGTTTGCAAAATTGTTTAAGTGATTTAATATATATATATATACTAATCCTAAGCAGGTAATGTTTGGTTATATCGTTTTGCTTAAGTAAATAATAATAATTTTAAAAAAATTATACTGTCTGTTTTTTTTTAAAGCAAAAAAATCGTTTTAAAAAAGAATTTGGTCTTTTAAAAAATCGAGATTCAATTTATAAGGCATATTGCCCAGCTCTACCAGACTGATCCTCAGTGCTTTAATGGCCAGAAAACCAGCCAAAATTGAATTAAAATTGAATTAGAGCTTCTAAATTTAAAACAGCTTCTAATTCTCTTTTTCCACAATCACGTCTGGAAACCAAAACACTATGCACTCCATCAAATGATCAGAAAATCTAATGGGAAGGATCTTACATTCTTTAAGAACATTAAACAAAAAAACAATAAAACCTGTCTAATCTGACATAAAATTCCCCATAATATGAATCCAAGTTTGTTGTCTGTCATGTGTCTGCATTTCTCTCTAAACACCAGTTTGCGTGGTTGCTGTGGTTTTCTACTTGCTGCTTCATTCTATGTTTTGATGCAGCATTAGGTGATAAATGGTTTCAGTCTAACTCATCATTCTCAGTACCGCTAAAATCCCCTTCTAAGAATACAAACTCTTCAGGGCCACGCTGATCTAAAACCATATTGATGTTACTTAAAAACTGAACCCTCTCCTATAGATTTATGTATATACATTATACACAATATACATTTATGGTGCATATACATTTATAAATATAAATGTTATTAAATATTAGTTTTTATAAACACTTGGATATAGATATTTTTCCATATCTTTTGAATTCTTTCTGCAGGAGATCATCACTTCTAAACATGGGATTATTATATATACTGACTTTGTGCCAGTATTGAAAGATGTATCACACTCACAAACATGAGTAAACAACAATGTTCTTTTCAATAACTATTCACTTTTTAAATCTCATCAATAGAGATCATTACAGCCCTGTTTATCCAATCTGCAGATTTAGTGCTGCTGTTACCAAGAACTTGTCCAACCGCCAATACAATGTTGTATTTCCTTGTTATCCTGGTGCACTTCGTTTAAAATCTCAGCGCGTGCCAACCAGCAAACCCTGGCTAACTCACAAACACAAATGCACATAAAACCACTGAACCTGTGCTATTTATACACACAACACTGTGACAGTATTTCTCAACTACACCGTAATTACAATATTTACGAAAAAGGATAGAAAAGTTAGAAAAACACTCTCTCACCTGCTCACCATGCCCACTCACTCCAAGCATGCACTCAAAACAGAGAGATAAGAAGTGCCTGTTATCATGTAGCTTTGGGCTCATATGGCGGAGACATAAACTGCATCAGGGAAGGGCAGAATGAGGAAATGAAATACAAACAAGTATCCATAACATATATACATATAATTTGTTTATCTATCTACCTAAAGTGAAATTCCTCAAAGCCTACAAAAAGAGAGAGACATTTAAAAATTTAACATGTAAAATTTCAGTCTAATAAAAAAATTGTCAAAAATTTACTGTTTTTTTAAATCACTTTTAATAGAGTCAAGAATAGAATGTGTCATGTCGAACAAGGTGGTTATTTGGCTAATATGATTTGAATATTAACATAAGCTTTACATAACATGTTTGTTCATTACAGACTTCATATTAGCATTTATTTGTTTTGTTTTTTTGTTGTTGTTTTTTTAATTATCTCATCAAAAGGACCAAAGATTGCCTGGGTTAATAGAGAGATCACAGGGGGAGGTGAACAGTCCTGTACATACAGTACAGCAATTGAGTGTCATCCTTTTATGACACACAGAACAGCTCCATCTAATGTTTTTTTAAGATGACACTGTCTGACTAAAGATTTAATGATACAAGCAGCAGCCAGTATTTATATAAAAAAAATATTTTGAAAATGTATTATTCACCAATTAGTAGGTATCAATGCAAAGTCTAAAAACTTTTATAAAAATAATGAACAATAAATAATAATATAAAATGGTAATAAACAAAAATATATAAAATGGTATAAAATGGTATATAAAATGGTTTGAGTCCCGCCTCAGGTCTGTTCTTGGTGGGTTTTCCTCCCATAGTCTAAAGACATGCAGATTAGGCTGATTGACGTTTCCAAATTGCCCATAATATATATATATATA
>QMIH01004058.1:0-23865 GCA_003987875.1 Clarias batrachus | reverse complement strand
CTACCCTATATGTTGAGTATTGTATGCACAACTGTGCAGAAAAACATTAAAAAGATACTGTTACCTGCCAACGCTACTCTCTCCTGCATGCAGTCTGGCTCGTTGGTCTAGTACGGTTCATCATCACCGCGCCTGCAGATTTGCTGATACCTCCTTTCCCCCTCCTGATCATCAATTAAAGTCTAAACTTAGTCAATTTTGGCAGGCCATGTTTCCTCAATACGGTGTGACTCAGTTATGGAATCAGATTGAAGTAACCCACTATAGGTTGGCCACTTTCGTGAATTCTACTAATTTAGCAATAAATGGCATCAAAGAGGAGCTCACTGCTCTCTGCTTGACCACTGTTCAAAACCGCATGGCTCTCGACATTCCTCCTGGCTAAAGAAGGGGGGGTCTGCACCATGGTAGGAGATAGCTGTTGCACTTACGTCCCTGCAAACAATGACAAACACAGACAGATAACCACCGCCCTAGAAGAAATGCAACGGGTGCCGGAGCAACTGCATGTTGATGAGAATGGACAAGTAGGGTGGGTTTATGGTACACACTATTCGGTCAATGGGCCCCATATATCTCTCTGGATGTCCCCATAATCTGTTCCTTTCTGTTATTTTTCCTCTGCAGACCATGTATCCTGAAATGTTTGCAATCACTCATGTATCGCTTTATGCAGGGATATATTCCTGTACCCCCAGTCCCACCACCCGCTCAGCCTACATTTTATCACGATACTGCAATATAATCTGTTGTTATCCATAAATTGTTGATTTTGGATAAAAGAGGGGATATGTAAGAGTTTTTGTATAATGTTTTGTATAATCAGTATTTATGCCATCATTAATGTCTGCTTAGACAAGAACATTTTGTTACTTTATGAAACAATCTGCATTTCTATATTAGTCCACATTCTCTCCACTTTTGCCTGTATGTGTGTTTCCTTTATAAGTTCCTCTTTTATGTCGTCTCGCCTCTGTGTCTGCACCCATTCCTGTGACTGACTTGCTGAACGGTAAACATGTTTTCGACCTTTGACGCGAATAGATTGTAAATTGTGACTTTCTGTGGCAACATTTTAACTGTCATACAGCTTCGAGGAAGAAACTGTCTCGTGGGGGGGGGGTTGTTAACTGCTATATAAACTGTGTGTTGTATTAATAAAATGGGAGTTGTGAAAGAGCAGTCATCTGTGTGTTGGTTGTTCTTTGACTCATTCTCCTAGCCAGAGGTCTGTTGCAGATGGACCGGCTTGCAGTCAGATCGATCGGGGATCAGTAAAATAAAAGCCCCAACATGTACCATTTGTCGTAGACCTATGAAAGAGGTGGCAAACTGCTAATTTGGGAATGGGGTGCTATGACTATTGTAAAGAGGTGGGGGTAAATTGCCCCCGCAGGATGCAATTATATCACCCTAAAAATCCCATAGTGTCAAAAAATGGTAGTACAGACTGGCAGTTCTGGCGGATGTAGTCGCCGCGGGCACAGTGGGCAGGCATAGGCGCCTTGTTTAAACAGAAAAAGTCTTTTATTTTGAACAAAAGCAAACATAGACACAGGGCTCTTTTAGCGAACATAGGGGTCTTGTAGCACACAGACTCTTTTAGCCAACTCGAAGGCTAAGAGCTGTGGAGACACTAGAGACAGGGACGAAGCTAGAGATAGGGCCAACCCAAGAGACCCTAGAGCCTAGGGGGAAGACACTAAACACGGGAGGGCGAACCTTGAAACAAAGAAGAAACACTAAGGATTCGACACACACCTCAAGTTTTCGACACGCTAGTGTTTCGAAACAGTGTTCCGGAGCATTGCTTAAAACAAGGCCGTCACGTGACCTGTGGAAACAAAGTTTCGTTACCTCACCGACACATCACGCAGCGCTCAAACACAGAGCATCTGTTGCGCTGTCCCATACCCACTGTCCATTTATTCCAATGTTATATTTATATCCATAATTGTCATGCCTATATGTTTTTGATGTGGTGTATTATTGTTTTAAAAAACTATAATAAAAAACAATGATGTTTGAATGTCTGTTGTATGAATGTAAATTAAAACACCTTGCGGGCTTAACCACTGTTCCCAAAAATAATTAAAGTCCTTCCTCAACTACAAACTTGTTTGCCGCTTGTAAACGTCGTCCTTGTAAATGCCGTCTTATTAAATATACAAACAAAACCAAACAATGAACAGAACATGTGAATGGCACAGCTGGTGTAGGGATTTTTTTGACCACCGGATGGCAAAGTAGAGCACTGTGCCAAAAAGCTTTGAGGCATCAACTCAGTTTGTTGTAAAAGCTTCACTCCTTCACAAGCTTCATTCGGCACATCCCTAACTAAAGACACAAGACAAGGGGAAACACTAGAAACACACGACACAGTACTTACTTAAATCACAGAATGAACTAAAAGGTACACTTAAACAGACACACCACACAGATAACAGAAATATTCACAGCCCATATAAGTTTAAAACCAACTAAAGCAAAACAAAATACAAATGCCCACCTGACAGTATTAACGCACAACCCAGTTTCCCAGAACAACCAGCTATATATAACAGTTCTAATGAGCTACCTCGGTTCAGGAGAGCTCCGTCATCACCTGACTGAGGTGCCTTCTGGGAAACTGTCGACTAACAAAACTACACAAACACAAACTTGCACACAGTGCCCTCTAAGGATGGTCCCTTACACATGGGTTTAATATTGAGAAAAATTGACAGATTCTAGCACAGAGTGAGAATTTAGTAGAAAGATAAGATTTACAACATTTGAAGAGGCTTGTAAGCTGTGTCAGAACATACCCCGCACAAGGGTATTAGTTTAACCCCCGGGCACAACAAATTTGCCCCATTTACAGTGGTTACAGAAGTATTCAGACCCCCTTAAATTTTTCACTCTTTGTCATATTGCAGCCATTTGCTAAAATCATTTAAGTTCATTTTATTTCCTCATTAATGTACACGCATCACCCCATATTGACAGAAAAACACAGAATTGTTGACATTTTTGCATATTTATTAAAAAAGAAAAACTGAAATATTACATGGTCCTAAGTATTTAGACCTTTTTTGCTCAGTATTTAGTAGAAGCACCCTTTTGATCTAATACAGCCATGAGTCTTTTTGGGAAAGATGCAACAAGTTTTTCATACCTGGATTTGGGGATCAGTTCTGTCAGGCCCAGTTTCCTCTGGACATTAATTATTTTGGCTTTTTTCCCTTTTCTCACAGCTAAAACATAGATAGCATTTGATCAGACTTTTATATTGACCCAGTGGAGTGCGAATGTTATTGCATGTGCTCTACAGGTCACCATATTATAAAATGACTTTGTGTCTATGTAGATATTGTCCTTTACCCATAAGTGTCTGTCTCCATTTCTCCACAATATGAACTTTATGAGTGTTTACTGATGTCATCTGTTATCCTTAACGTATACAGATTTAATAATAATAATAATAATAATAATAATTTAAAAATCTCTTAGAAGATAACAAAATGCATATCATCACTCATCCATCTTTGACATTATTTATCTGATCCCTGGAGAAGTCTGTCTGAATTGTCTGTGTTTATCAATGAGCTGTGGTTCATTAGAGAACCACACTCACTGATTCTGTAGTAACCTCAGTAACAATCCTAATGTTTAGAATTTTACTTTATTTCAGAGGCTGTGAAAATGGAGAAAATAAAATAATAAATACATATAATATATATGAAATAGATATATGAAATAGATAATCTAATTAGTGCATTTTTACCTCAGAATCCAAAAAACATTTTTTTAAATGGATACATGGCCTGAAACAAATGTCACAATCCAAAAATAAAAAAGCTATAAAGAAGAAAAAAAATACATGCAACAGCAATCGATCTACAGAAAGGCTGCAATAAAGGCCTACTTGACAGCCTACTTGACAGCTTAAAAAATTTAAAAGAAAAAAACCCTGTTACTTAGAAAAAAGCAAAAAATTTTCACAGGGTATTTATGTAAGATCATTAAGTTAGAAATGTAAGCAGGTAAGTGGAAAAAAAAGTTGATGAGAATAGTGTAAGGGACTACCACCAGAGGTCGCTGTGTGCACATGTTTGTTTTTGTTTTGTAGTTTTTGTTAGTCGACTCAGTTTCCCAAAAGGCACCTCAGTTAGGTGATGCTGGTTCTTACCTGAACCGAGGTAGCTCATCATTAGTATTGTTATAAATAGCTGGTTGTTCTGGGAAACTGGGTGGAGCATTATTACTGTCAGTGGGCATTTGGCTTGGCTTGGCTTGGCTTGGCTTATCTTATGTTTGTTTATTTATTTTGAGCTCTGTTTTGTGGTGAAGTGTAAGTGTACCTTTTAGTTTATTCTGTGCATGTGTGTGTATTGTGTTGGGTGTTTTCCAGTGTTCTCCTAGTTTCCAATGTGCTTCTCGTAGCCTCCAGCGTGTTGCTCCCTCAGCCTCCAGGACTCCTGGTCAGTCTCTATTATCCTGGTCAGTCCTAAATGGTCTGAAATGCTCAAAGGGGCTGTTAATGTCTAGCTACGTCTGTATTTGTTAAGAGAAGCCTCTGTGTCTGAAGAGACTGGTTAGATGTGTTTGTATGTCCGGGGGTCCATTCTTCGTACGTCGCTAACTCCGTTAGCTGGATTTGATATTTGTGGATTTGTCCTGATCTTGGATTGTTTCGTTCTTCAAAGCGAATCTCGCGCTTGCTGTCATAGCAACATGTCCGTAAGCTTAAACATGCTCGGGAGCAGGTTTATTTTATGTAAACAGGATTTAGGCTGCGCTCCTGGTGGGTTATGATTGGCTGAAATGGCGAGATCACATCTGATTGGTTAAAGAGCATGACTGACACAGACTGACTGCCTCCGTGGGAAAAAGAAAAGTATCTTGCATGAATATATGGATGGATGTATTTAAACATAAATACAGTATATGTATACATGTGTGTGTCTGTGGTCATCATTTGTGTGTTAATCTCCGTGTGTGTCTAATCATATGTAACGTTCTATCCCCCAATTGCGTTTATATAAGTGGAGGTTATTTTCTCAAATCTGTCACAGTCATGTCTTTTCCGTTTATGAGAGAGCAACCGGTTACTGAAGGTGTCAGGATTATTCGCAGAGTTTTTCAAATTCCTCGTGTATTGTGTGATAGACAGGATCCTTTAGCACAGCATGACAATATACTTCTTACTATACTTGTTCTTCTACTTCACTTTTACACTGTAAACCTGATTAAGTTGGCAAAACTCAAAATATTTTAGGTAATCAGTTACATCATTTTTAAAAATAATTTTAAGTAAACAGATATTCAATCAATATCAATCAATATTTGAATTTGTTGCAAATAAAGTAAATTAAATCCAGAACGGGAATTGAACCCGGGTCTTTCGTGCGACAGGTGCAGCACCTCCCACTGAGCCACCAGGGGTCTTTAGATTTAAATTGCTGGAACTTTGAGGTGACACTTACTGTTACTGTTACTTAAGTACTTATGATTACTTAAATTATCAAATTTGTTCAGCTAACTTTAAATTAATACAAATAGGATTTGAGAGTGTGTGTGTGTGTGTGTGTGTGTGTGTGTGAGTGTGTGTATATANATATATAAAACATGTAACACGGGCAGCACTTACATATTTAATAAATTTATTTTAAATTATCTTTATTAAAGTTTGAAATTCTCCATAACCCTTTAATAAAAGCTCTTGCTCCGCTTAAGAAAAGCTGCTCTTTTGCCATTTCGTCAACCAATCGCAGGTGTTGTGATCAGTGATTCTACTGTCGATGCATATCGCCTTTTAAACAAATGCACGAATGCGCAATAATCCTAGACAACTCAATCCAGCTATACTAATCATCAACAACAGGTGTGCGCGAAGAACTGAATTAGCATCGTAATTAGCACGATGATCTCATCTTAGATCTGTCAATTCATCTCGGATGTTTCAAGCGACGTACGAAGAATGGACCCCAGAGCCCTATGTTTGTTTGTTGATACAACCTCTCTGTGCCTATGCCTGCCCTTTATGCCCACGGCAAGAACATCCGCCCGTCATACTGGTTCATGAGAAAGACGAAAATACAGTCTTGGAGTATAATAACATATGACTAGGCAAGGTGTAAGAAAATGGTTTCTATGTTTGGGTAGCTGGGTTTGTCGAAAACGAAAGAATCACTTTAATTTCATTAACGACCTATCAGTACATTTTTACATGCAAATAGAAAAACATGGCCAATGCAGCAGCTTAATGAAAAGGGCCAATCAATTCACTTTAACCACACAGTTCACATTTATATACAACTATAATGAACATTAATGTAAATCAGTAAATACTTGCAAAGTTATAGATTACGGAGACACATGGTGATTAAAGTGAGCCACAGTTACCACTGCCTGAATGAAACGCTTACTTTTCCTGAATCACATGAACACCTGAAATTGCTGTTTAAAGTAACGCTAAACTTGCCCCTAGGTGGGGCTGTACACCATTAATAAGGTGAATAAGACTGTAAGTGGCCACTAGAGGTCGATAGAGGTCATTCTTTTACAGCCAGGTCATTCATGTGACTGGTTTTGAGGTTGTAAGCACAGTAACCCATATAGCCCATCAATAGTTTCACTGTTCAGATTTCTCTTGTCGAAGAAGCTCAGTGCCTATGTAAGTAAACTCAGTTACTGTAATTCTGGTGCTTGTGCACTGTAACATTGCTTAAGTTGCTTTGCTGTATGTCCACATTTGTGTGCTGTTTAGCCCAGAGACCTTAAAGCTAACATTTACATCAGGAAGCAGCAACGGAGCGAGGTGTGTATGTTTTAGTTCCATGTTTAAGAGATGGAAAATCTTTAATGATTGACTGTTTCTGGATTTTTGTTTTGTTGTTTACCTTTTACCAGGAAAGTTTAATGTGTTTACAGATCAAATTATTGTTTATGTGTTGTTAGCTTTAAATAGCTTTAAGGGTCATTTAATATGCAAGGCATATCTACAAATGCATGATGATGCACTATAAAATATGTGAAGATTTATTTGTAAATTATATATCATAATTATAATTTTGTGTTATGCCAAAGGCTTATTTAACCAGCTATTTGTGTGTTTACTTCACAAGCACAAGTTTCCATGTGCTTATCCTGGTTGCAGGATGATAAAACCAATTGCACCCGTTAGAGACTCTCTGTCTTTCATGAAGCCAAGGTCTGCGACAAAGTCAATTACTGCCATTAATTAATTTAACCTTAATAATCTCTTATCACATTAAACACTAAACATGAAATCTCTTCAAATTAAACTTGTTCCATCACAGTTTTCTTACCACTATGCCCACCTGTTGTAGTGGCATGACATTTTTTTTCAAAATAGCATCTGCCTCCTCAGCAATACACACAAATTTAGCCAAAATATCCCCATTTGTGCTCTTGTTGCACACAAAAAAAGCTCCATCAAAGATTTACTAAATTAATTATAACCTCAATTGCAAAGAAATGTTTCTTTTCAGGATTCTTTTCAACGGTAAAATGCAGGTTAATTTGTTTTATTTTTACTATATATATTATATTAATCATTTTATATGAATATTTTGGGTTGTGGAACAAATCATCTGAGTTTCCATTATTTCTCATGGGGAAATTCGCTCTGATATACAAGTGTTTTAGAAAAGATTTGGAACGGGCCTGATTATAAAGGAATTTGTTTAACGTATTCACATAATATATCTTTATGTGAATACATTTCTCCATGAAGAATAAATGTAGCTTTTTTAAATGTACATCTGTTTCTACTTATTATGCAATTACAAAGACATAAACTTGTTCAATTCAACTATACAAAATAAGTGGTATAATATATAGAGCTCTGTTAGGAATACAATACAGTGAAGAAAACTGGATGTGAATTTCATAAAGCAACAGAAACAAAACATTTTGCCCAAAATGACAAAAAAATGTGAAATGAGCATACATTAGGCCTGTATACACTCAAGCATAGGGTCACAAGGCTGGGAAAACAATGGCTGCTGGCAGAGTATAAAAGTGGTAAAGTGGCTCCTGCATTCTCCCTCGAATGCTTTTCTCTCATTGATTGGCCAGCTGGCCCTGCCCAGCACATCACTCCTCCAATACTGCAGCGGAGGTCACAGCTGAGGAAAAGGGGCCTTAACGTGGAGCACAGTTTCCGTCTGTGCGTGCAGGCGCTGTGTATTTGTATGTGTGTGTGTGTGTGGACACACACAACGCAAACACTGTTTGAAATCTCTCTATGATACTTGCATGAGCGCATACTAACRGAATCACTGCTGTAAAGTAAAAAAATATAAAAATAACAAATGAACCAGCACCTTACCTTTGAAAAGAATCATGACAGAGCTGAGTTTTCTGTGTAAATAAAATATGTGTGTGAAGCCGGGGAGAGTGTGTGTGTGTGTGTGTGTGTGTCGGTGTCAAATTTGCGGTGATCAAAGGCGAAGGAGGGAGAGAGGGAGACAGAGTGTGTGTGTGTGGGGGGGGCACAGTATCAAATTACACACACACACACACACACACACACACATAGGAGGGAGAGGGAGATGTTGATTTTATGAGTAAGAGACGAGCACCCATAATTCCGCAGCACAAGAGAGAGAAAAATCATTGGCTCAGTTGTGATCGCTTGACGCTCCGTGTCAAAATAAGGGGCGCATGAGTGATACATGATACTCGGCGCTCATACTTGCTCGGTTTCCGATTAAAAATTTATTAAAAATCTTTGCACACTCGTAATCCATGTTACTCGCAATCCGAGGTTCCACTGTAACTCCAAATAACTTTCTACATGCATTTCTAAAGTATACTGCCCAGCTACAAAAAGATACCACTAAGCATATGGGTAAGAGCCTTCCATTAAATATTTACTGCAGTGATTAGCTTCTCAATTCTTAAACAACCATTTAGCAAAACATATAATGTAGTTACTCTGTTTCTGAAGGGTCAAATTAATGCATTAAGCAAAAATAAAACAAATAAGAAGATTGCTGAAACCTCTAAGATTGGGCTAAGAACTGTCAGAGGCATTATTAAAAACCTGGAAAGATCGTGGTGTACCATTATCTTCGAAGAAAAAGTGTGGTTGAAAAGAAACTGGAAATAATCATTATCGGAGATCAATTAAACATTTGTTGAAATCAAATCTATAAAAGTGATCTCCGATAATGATCAGTCTCGGTTTTGTTCCAACCATATTTCTTTCTCAAAGATGATACATGACTATCCTTCATGTTTTACCATCGGCTTCGATGAAGAAATATGGTTGTGAAAAACAAATTATCATTATCAGAGGTCACTTTGTTCAAATCAAACTAAACCTAACTATTAAGATAGTTCAGACCACGGTCTGATGTGAACACCGAGGACCTGTCATAGCTGTCCACTCTCTCCACTGGGCTCTCGTTGATGACGAATATACTAAAATCTTTTAACATCAAAGAGTGGTTCATGGAGTATGGAGTATGGAGGGAATGTTTCTTAATGGACCAGTTGCACATGGCATGTGACATGTTATGAAAATATTACATTTTTGTCCAAACTTATACATTGTGAGCTCTGTCTCACTCAAGGTTGCCAAAACCTCCATGCACCTCTCTGCATAAACACTGTTTCCTCACTACTCCTAACCAGTTAAGAGGCTAAAATCACATACTGTATATAAACCTGCAGCCTTCCATAAGGTGCAGTAATGTATACTGTATACTGTAAGTCTGTAGACTCACACAGAGTGGAGTAACATCTGATTTTATTCAATGTCATTTGCAGCAATGCTTTAGATGCACTTTAACTGTTTTGCTGAAGAATAAGCAAACTGGAAATAAATACTCATCTACAAATTACATTAAACACTTTATTTACAAATTTAAAAAATACATGTATGTATTGGTGGTGCAAGAAGGCAGAGGATCAAGAGTTCGTCCTCTCTATGACAATCTACAACAGGGGATAAATAAAGACATGATGTTAAAATAAGTGTCTGGTAAAAAGACATCACAATGTTACTATGCAGTTTGACACACACACACACACACACACACACACACACACACACACAATTTCATGTATTATATAGAATGCAAGTTTTTAGTAATGCTGTGTACAATTATTGGGTTTTGCCATTAAGTACTGCTGCACAATTTGGCCCTGTCTACCCCATTCAGTAACACACACATCATGTCCATGAAGAGACAGACGTGTGTGTCTGTCCCCTGATTAAGATGTGCTCAGCGGTGTTCCTGAAAACAGGGTTTAATATATCTGAGCGTCCACCTTCGGCTCAGACTGGAAAGCTGGTGTAAGAATTAGCTGATGCACAGGCAGTTGATTTATATACAGCTCACTGTGAGAAGGAAAACGCACAAGCATACATATTATAAGTAGTATAAATACATATTTAATGACTTAATAATAGAATAGAATAGATAGAACCCGAACAAAAGCTTATTACAAAAGCTGTATTCACCTCCTTCGTTCTCTGTTGGAGTCTCAGTGCTGTTCTGAGGTAAATCTAAACTCCTCCCACTGTCCAGAACATTCTGTAGAGCTTCAGAAACCTGTACAGCGTCTAACATCTTCCACAAACACAGGAAAATTATCGGATCTGTGTGTGTGTGTGTGTGTGTGTGTGTGTGTGTGCGTGTGTGTGTGTTTGGGGGCGTGCCCTTGTATGTAGATTACCCTGACTGTTTCCCTGTGAACAGCGTGTGGGCGTGTCCTGTCTCAATTCATTATCAGTGAAGTGTGGCAGAAAGACTGTATCTCTCTTTAGATTCATATGGATTACATAAACCCAGAATATTTAAATTTGATTAAGCTTGCTACATTTAAGTAGACACTTTCTATAGATATACAGTACAGACCAAATGTTTGGACACACCTCATTGAGTTTTCTTTCTTGTGTTCTTTCTTGTGTTCTTTAGCCCAAACGCGTCTCTTCTGCTTGTTGCCTGTCCTTAGCAGTGGTTTCCTAGCACATATTCTAGCATGAAGGCCTGATTCACATAGTCTCCTCTTAACAGTTGTTCTAGAGATGTGTCTGCTGCTAGAACCCTGTGTGGCATTGACCTGCTCTCTGATCTGAGCTGCTGTTAACCTGCGATTTCTGAGGCTGGTGACTAGATGAACTTATCCTCCGCAGCAGAGGTGACTCTTGGTGTTCGTTTCGTGGGGCAGAACGCATGTGAGCCTGTTTCTTTGTAGCGCTTGATGGTTTTTGTGACTGAACTTGGGGACACTTTCAAAGTTTTCCCAATTTTTCGGACTGACTGACCTTCATTTCTTAAAGTAATGATGGTCACTCGTTTTTCTTTACTTAGCTGCTTTTTTCTTGCCATAATACAAATTCAAACTCTTTGAATGAGAAGGTTTGTCCAAATATTTGGTCTGTACTGTATATGTATAGATTATTAGGATTAGGATTATTAGGAACACCAAACTAATACGGTGTTTGACCCCCTTTTGCCTTCAGAACTGCCTTAATTCTACGTGGCATTGATTCAATAAGTTGCTGAAAGCATTCTTTAGAAACGTTGGCCCGTATTGATAGTATAGCATCTCCAGGCACATCCAGGGCATGAAGCTCCCATTCCACCACATCCCAAAGATGCTCTATTGGGTTGAGATCTGGTGACTGTGGGGGCCATTTTAGTACAGTGAACTCATTGTCATGTTCAAGAAACCAATTTGAAATGATTCAAGATTTGTGACATGGTGCATTATCCTGCTGGAAGTAGCCATCAGCTTGAATCAGTCGGCCCATTCTCTTCTGGCATCTAGCATTCTCGCCCACAGGAATGCCGCATACTGGATGTTTTTCCCTTTTCACATCATTATTTTTAAACCCTAGAAATGGTTGTGCGTGAAAATCCCAGTAAATGAGCAGATTGTGAAATACTCAGACCGGCCCGTCTGGCACCAACAACCATGCCACGCTCAAAATTGCTTAAATCACCTTTMTTTSCYATTBTGACRTTCASTKTGGAGTTCAGGAGATTGTCTTGACCAGGACTACACCTCTATAAGCATTGAAGCACCTGCCATGTGATTGGTAAATGGATTATTTTTAAGATTTTAGATTATGGATTTAAAGATAACACTACACAGTCTATGTATTTACATCACACATTATTTTCAGTACTAGCTATTAAAAAACAAGATGATGAGCTAAAATGGTAATCAATTTTCACTACCAAAACCTTGCTGGTGGCCCAGCATATAAATCATGCTGGACTATGCTGGATTTTTCAGCAGGCATGCTGGTCTTCCATCAGTTATGCTGGTTCACCAGCTAAACCAGCACCAGACCAGCACTAACTACTGTAGCAAGACCAATGCTGGTGGTAAGGTTTCATCAGCGTAGATATGCTAGTTTTCCATCAGTTATGCTGGTTCACTAGCTAAACCAGCATCAGATCAGCACTAACCAGTATTAACCAGCTAAATCATGCTAGTCTGTGCTGGATTTTTCAGCAGGGTTGCTGTTTGCTATTGTGGTTATTTTGTCTCTGATCCTGCCCAGCCCTGATTTGTACTGTTTGAAGATCGTCTGAACTTAGCCTGTTTTGACTTTGATATGAATACTAGTGTTTATTCACTTGGATTGTTAAAGTCAGTAGACTTGCATATCTATATGACAATGTAAAATGTTTAAGGGATTTAGAGTGAAGTAACATATGAACAACAAATAAACATATATGTGTGTAATAATAGTGTCCGAATTCTTTGTTCATGGCAGACAAAGCAAATAAGTGTTGCAAATATGTATGTGTACATTTCACTAACAGACAAATTATGTAAATATTGTTTTCAAAAGCAGCCTACTGTAAATCAATAGTTTTTTTATTTTTTCTAGGAGCCTGGCTAAGTTCCTGGTGGATATATGGCACCGAAATTTTTATCAGCTTTCATGGTTTTTCTTTTCATTCTTCTGTTAGCTTATGTGGCTATTCGCTGCTGTTGTTTGTGTTTTTTTAAAAGCGTAAAAAAAAAAAAACACCCAAATTTAAACTAAAATAAACTAAAATAATGTTGACTTCTAGGCCTAAAGCCTACATTTGATGTTACTTTTCCCTTATTTATGCTTGTACAGGTAGCAGTGTAAGTCCTATTCTGTTGTGGAATATGTAAACAGGTTTTAAAAGATTAAGCTTTAAGCTTTATGAATGCTTTTAGGGCATTCACAGTGGGGAACTGAGAGATTTATTTCTAATCTTTCTTAAATATTTGATATGAATATGGCACAATCATTAAGAATGGATTTATGTCAGTGTGTTCTTGTTTACTTAGTAAGCGTTCTTGTTTACTTAGTTCTCACATGATGTTTTTAATCTTGATAATATTTTTATTTCCATTGTTTTTCCTTTCCTTCGTTAATGGGTCGATGTTTAAAACTAAAAAATGGGTGTTTTTCCATTTATGTTTGGATTTTATTGTCTTGGTTGACTGACTGACACATGCATGCAAAATAAACTTAATAATCTTCTCCAGCTGAACCCTGGCTCTGAGTCTCCTGATTCCTTGGTCGTCTAATGCCTTGGTCACTTTCAAAAGATTTTATTTTTATTTACAACAGTAGTATAATTCAATTCAATTTTCATTCACACACTCACCATCTATACCGCTTAATCCTGTATTCTGGGTCACGGGGGCCTGGAGCCTATCCCAAGAGACTTAGGGAACATGGCAGGGTACACCCTAGACAGGGTGCCAATCCATCGCAGGGCACAGACACACAAACATACACTCATTCATTCACACACTACGGGCAATTTGGGAACGCCAATTAGCCTAACCTACATGTCTTTGGACTGTGGGAGGAAACCATAGTACCCGGAGGAAACCCACCAAGCACGGGGAGCCACCAAGCTCCATCCACACAGAGATGGGAATCGAGCTGGCCGGGGATCAAACCTGGACCCTGGTGGTGCAAGGCGACAGTGCTAATCACTGCACCACTGTGCCGCCCAATTAAATTTTCATTCAATGGTCATTGTCTCAAAGCAGCTTCACAGAAATGAAAAGAAAATTTATGGAAGTGTGTATGTGTAAAAAAAAATGTGTCTAGATAATGAGATTGTCCCTGATGTGCAAGCCAAGGGTGACGGCGACAGTGGCAAGGAAAAACTCCCTGAGATGGCAATAGGACGAAACCTTGAGAGGAATCAGATTCAACAGGGAATCCATCCTCATTTGGGTGATAACAGGTAACAGAAATTGTATAACATCATGTGTGTTATGCAGCTGAAAATTCGATATAGCAGAAGTTATTTAAATTAACATAAAGTCCAGTTCAGCACAGGGATGAGTCAGCAGGTGCAGAGGGCAGATTGGATCTGGATCACTGGGAGCTCAGGAGCAGCATGTGTAGCTCCAAACCAACATGAAGCAGAATCCAGCTAAAGCAGGTCCTTCTCTGGATGCCTCAGGATCCTTGCAGGGTTTGCCTCTGTCTACTGAAGCTGGAACAATCTCCAGATGCCTCGGGATGGGTAGAAAAATAAAGAGCAGGTGAAAAGAATTATCGTGGTTGCCATTTAGGATAGATGCACTGGAGTATGAGGTAAAGAAATTAATTATTAAAGAGATATGTCTTGAGTCTACTTTTAAATTGGGAAACTGTGTCTGAGCCCCGAACAATGTCAGGAAGGCTGTTCCAAAGTTTTGGAGCTAAATATGAAAATGCCCTACCTCCTTTTGTAGATTTTGATATTCTGGGAACTACCAGAAGTCCGGACTTTTGTGATCTTAAGGAGCGTGGTGGATTGTAACATATCAGAAGACTGGCTAGATATGTGTGAGCTAAACCATTTAGAGCCTTGTATGCAAGTAATGCTATTTTGTAATTAATTAATTATATATTATATTTTATATATGGTTATTTATATATAAAAATAATTAAACCATGGCTGACGTCGTGAAAGGTTTGAGTTGTGAGATGTGGAATATCGGGTGGATCTGGAGCGCCGCACGCAGCTGGAGCCGGTAGGTGACAGGATTGACACGGAGGGTGATACAATACGGGCCGATGAATCTGGGTGAGAGCTTTTGGATTCCGTGTAGAGGTGTAGATTTTTGGTGGATAGCCATACCTTGGTGGACAGCCATTCACCTGTGTGGTACAATCGTACCGGAGGGCGTCGACGTCGATGTTGTGAGGTGTAGTGGATGTTGGCATGCAGGATGGCCTCCTTGGTTTGAATCCAGGACCGTCAATACCTTCGGACCAACTGTTGGGCCGAGGGTACTTCAACCTCCGGTTCTTGATGTTCAAACATCGGAGGTTGGAAACCCTGGCATACCTCAAATGGGCTCAACTTCGTGGCGGAGGAGACGTAGAGGTTGTGTGATAGTTCCGCCCAAATGAGGTAGCGGGCCCAGGAGCGCTGGCGGTCGGCAATGAAACATCTCAATTAGTGCTCCAGTTGTTGGTTGGCCCATTCCGTCTGACCATTAGTTTGTGGATGTTAGGCAGAGTAGAGACTCCAGGTAGAATTGATCAGACGGCAGAAGGCCTTCCAGAACCGTGCAGTGAACTGGGGCCCCCTGTCCGAGACGATGTCCAGGTGCACAGCTTTGGAGAACCGATCCACTATGGTCATGATAACTTTCTTTCCCATTGGAGACTGGCAGGTCCATGATGAAATCAATGGCAATGTGCGTCCAGGATCGACGGGGAACTGGGAGTGGCTGGAGTTCCCCTGGTGATGGTTGGTTGGTGGTCTTGGCCCTGGCGCACACTGGGCATGCCTGGACGAACTCCTTAATGTCCTTGGCCATTGAGGGCCACCAGAAAGCGCGCTGGATGTATTTAAGGGTGCGCTGGGTGCCACAACAGCGGCGAGGAATGACCCCACTGGATGATGTCGGCCTTGATGTTCCCGGGTACGTAGAGACGTCCAGCTGCCGGTTCGGTTTCCGTGGCTTGTGCCTGGCGAACCCTCGTATCCAGTTCCCAACTGAGCAGAGCGATGATCTTGGAAGATGGCAGGAAATTGAAATTGAGTGCGGTTAAAGGTGCTGCGACTGTACTGTAGTCCCGGATAAAGTGACGATAGAAGTTCGCAAACCCAAGAAACCGTTGAAGTTGTTTGAGAGTCTTGGGTAGAGGCCAATGACGTACAATCTTCAGTTTCTGTGGGTCCATGGCCACACCCTGGGGCGAGATGACAAAGCCCAGGAACGTGATGGAGCGCTTGTGAAAAGCACACTTCTCCAACTTACAGTATTGTCGTTGGGCGAGCAATCTCTTGATGACCGCCCTGACATGTTGGGTGTGTTCTTCGGCGGTGCGGGAGTAAATCAAGATATCGTCTAGGTAGATGAATACCCATTGGCCCAAACATGTCCCTGAGAACGTCGATAATGGAGTGCTGGAAAGCCGCTGGAGCGTTAAAGAGTCCAAAAGGACCAGGCTTTCGTAATGTCCAGTCAGGGTGATAAAGGCTGTCTTCCACTCATCACCCTCTCTGATACACACCAAGTTGTAGGCGCTCCAGAGGTCCAACTTTGTGAAAATGGTGGCACCAGACAGGGTGTCCAGGGCTGAGTTGGTAAGAGGCAGTGGGTGTCGGTTTTTTATGGTGATGTTGTTTAGCCCCCGATAGTCGACACAAGGGCGTAAGTCACCCGCGATGGCGGGCGAGGAGGAGGGTCGGATGGTACCTTGGCGGAGAGCAGATGACACATACTCCGTCACCCACATCTCGGTGGTGGAGAGAGAATATAGATGGCCGCGGGGTGGAATGGAACTTGGCTGGAGTTCAATAGCCAGGTCATAGGGGCGATGAGGAAGGTGGTTGGCATGTCTCTTACAAAAGACTTCACCCAGGTCCCGATATGCAGTGGGGATGACATTGGTGTCGACATCAGGGGCTGCAGACTCCATAGAGCACGTCCCAGCCGGCACCCGTAGGCAGAGTTCGAGGCAGGTCGGCCCCCATTGTAGGATCCAGTTTTGAGACCAGGAGGTGAGAGGGTCATGTTGAAGTAGCCAGGGATATCCGAGAATGATGGGTGATGATGAGATGGAGGTGAGGTGGAAACAGATTAATTCTTGGTGTTGATCAATGGTGAGGGTGATGGGTCGAGTCTGGGTGGTGATAGGGCTGGAGGAAAGGGGCTGGCCGTCGACGGATGTTACTTGAACAGGCTGGGATAACGCTTCAGTTTCCACCCCCAACTTTTTGGCATAGGAGGAGTCAATAAAGTTTCCGGCGGCACCGGAATCAATGAACGCGGAGCTTTGGACTCATTTGTGGCCAAATTGGAGGTGTACCTGATCCAAGAGACGCAAGACGCTGGGTGTGGTGGCGGCAAGATGGAGTGGACCCGGTGAACTGCACCCCTAGTTCACCGGGCCTGGGTGTTTCCTGGGTGAGAGGTGGAGATCCGGCAATGGGTGTCATAGCAATGGTGGTGAAAGCTGGTAGTCAAGGAGTGGAGTGTGAGAAAGATGGCGTGATGGGTGGCAGGGTGCGGGGGGGCTGGCCTCGGACGAGAGAGCAGGCGTTGGTCAATCCGGAGGGCGAGTTGAATCAATCCCTCCAGCATGGTTGGAGTCCGAGTCTGATCTGAGAAACGCCGTGGCTCACTCAGCTGCCTGCCCGGATAGCAACGAGACGAGAAGCGTAACGTGCAGTCGTCTGTGGAGTACCTGGTGGAATTGAACTCAAACACAAGATCTAATGCTGTTAAAACACACTGCACTTCCCATCTGTGCCATTCCATTTATCTGGAAACATCAGAGGAAGGCGGGGGGCAATGGGTGTGGCAACAGCCGACTGAGCAGCCACCCCACGGAGGATCGCATTCTCCTGCTGTAGCTCCGCCACCTCACGGCACAAAACTGTGATGTCTTGGAGGTCCTTTTGGATTGACACAACTTCACCACGGAGCTTATTGAGCAGCTCGGCATGCTGGTCAACCACTTCGCAGAGGCGAGCAAAATCCACTGGGTTTACTGCTTTGGGCTCAGTCTTTCTGTCACGAGCAACCGAAGGATAAACACAACAGCCTTAGCAGTTAGCCCATGTAGCGTGGTCATAAACGCGGAAGTAGCGCGTGTAGGCAGGATAACCATGCGTTTAGTCTAAGAACTCTCTTACGTGAAGAGCAAGGATCTACACAAATAAACCCGCGTTCTAACAACACACATTCAATCAGAGAAGCAACCTGAATCGGTGAGTACTCACAGAATAGTTGGTGAAGCGTTGGCAAAGGCATGGACGAACTCAATGACAGAGTGATGTGAAGCGCCATTTTGTCTCCTTTTATGTTTCCTGGATCGCGACTGTACTACTTCCGGGTCCTAGTGCCGGTCGTGTTATGAGTGTACATGACAGTTTCTGTACTATGATGGGGCCTGAAACCTGACTGAAATTCTTTGAGAATGTTTTCCTGCAAGAATGTGCATATTTGGCCTGATACTACGTATTCTAATATCTTTGACATAAATGGAAGGTTTGAAAATGGTCTGTAATTTGTTATATCATTTGGGTCTAAATTTGATTTTTTAAGAAGAGGCTTAGTAACTGCCAACTTGAAAGGTTTAGGGACGTGACCTAGATATAATGAAGAGTTGATAATGTTTAGAAGGGGCGCTCCAGCAATATTTATCACTTCTTTTAAAAATCTGGTTGGGATTGGATGCAGCAAGGATGTTGTTGATTTAGCTGAGGTGATGAGTTTATACAGCTCTTCCTGTCCTATGCCTGTAAAGCACTGAAAATCTAATTGTGAAGCTTTAAAATCAGTGCTCAACCCCACACATAAAGTTTTCCAGAGCTCACCGGCAGAAGTAGACTAATGATTATGAATGCATCAAGGAAAACAGCAAGGAGAACGACTCTGACCATTTAAAAAATTAATTGATAAATTAGTAATTTCTTTGTTTTTGGCTATAGTGATGAAGGTTATCATGTCATCTCATCATCTCTGTGAGTGCAGATTGTGAGTGCTTGTGTATGACTGAGCCGGAAGAGTGGTGATAGTAAAGGCAAGACTTGAGTTTAGCTCCGCACTGCGGTGTGAGCTGGAGAAGTATGGCTGGAATGCGGAAGTGCACAGAGCCGGCGCGAGTGAGGCGCGATCCTATATGTATGCCGGCGTGTGAAACCTGATCCTTGCGGTGAAGCGGGAGCATGCAGAGCCGACGTGGGAAGAGAGAGCTGCGTGAGCCGGTTGGAGTAGGCAGCGTGAGCTCGGCATCGGAGCGAGGATAAATCGTGGTCGTAAACAGGCGAGGGTCGAGGCTGGGGAGTAGAGAGAAAGTCCATGATCCAAGCTCGTGGTCGATAACAGGTAAGCAGTTGATAACAGCACAATCCAAAAACTATAATCCAAAGGGCGAGAGACAAAGACGTGGTCGGAGAAACAAAACGAGGTCGATAACTAGGCAGACTATGACGAGAAGAAACGCTGGTATATTGGGCTGGTGAGGCACACAATAAACTGGCGACCTGGTGGAGGTGGAGCGTGGTTTAAATAGGCATGACAGGTGATCACTGATGGTGTACAGGTGTGTGGAGAGGGGAGAGTGAGGCGGTAGGGTGTAAGATGTAGTTCAGAGTGTGGAATGGGAGTTCTCAGGTGATCATGATGGGGATGTGGCTTGACGTGTCGTGACATAGAGAGAACAGGAGAGGGGAGAGCAGAAGAGGAGAGATAACAGTTAGGTATGGTCACAGTCACATAATGTATAAGGTGAATGTATATTTAGTGTAGAGTCCAAGCAGGGACTCCGGCAGGACTAACTATAACAGCATTACAAAAAGGGACAGCCAGTAGGAAACACAGACATGACGACTCCCTGAGATGTAGAGCAACCAATTACCTCAACGTCAACAAACCTGAATGATCAATGAAAGTGGGGAGGACAGCATCTAAACATACCAGTTCACCACAATACTCTATGTCCATGAGTCCCCCAGATCTGCTCATTTACCTAAGGCAAATCTATTAACAAAATGCTTGGTTAAATAAATAGGTTTTTAGCCTAGACTTAACTACTGAGACTGTGTCTGTGTCCCAAAAATTTTTTGGAAGGCTATTCCATAGCTTTGGGACTTTGTAAGAAAAAGCTCTGCCCCCTGCTGTAGTTTTTATAACACGCGTTACTGACAAGCACCCTGTATCCTTTTTATCGAAGTAGGCGTGGCGGATCGTAAGACACTAGTAGTTCACTCAGATACTGCGGCCATTTAGTGCTTTATATGTCAAAAAGTAGTATTTTAAAATCAATACGAAATTTCACAGGGAGCCTATGAACTGAAGATAAGATAGTGGTGACGTGTTCATATCTTCTGGTTCTAGTGAGGACTAATTGATGCTTTTTTATGCACTTAGTTGACCAACCAGACAGTAATGCATTGCAATATTTCAACCTTGAGGTGATAAAATGAACTAATGAACTAATTTTTCTGCATCGTTTAGTACAATATATTCCTTAACTTGGCAATATTTCTGAGGTGAAGGAATGCTATCCTGGTGATATTATCTACATGAGCTTCAAATGAAAGACTAGAATCTATAATCACACCAAGGTCTTTTACCGTTGCACTAGATAGAACAGAAAGGCCACCTAAAATTACAGTGTGATCTAAAATCTTGCTTCTAGCTGCATGCGGTCCTATGACTAGAACTTCTGTCTTATTAGGATTAAGCAGAAGGAAGTTAATTAGCATCCAGTCTCTTTTATCCTTTACACATTTCTCAACTTTGGCAAGCTGGCTTCTCTCATCTGGTTTTGCTGAGACGTATAACTATGTGTCGTCAGCATAAAATTAATATCATGCTTATGGATTATGTTGCCCAAAGGAAGCATGTAAAGGGAAAAAAGCAGTGGGCCTAAACTCGAACCCTGTGGGACACCAAACTCCACTAGAGAGCATGCAGAATAATCACCATTTAAATCTACATACTGATAACGATCAGTCAAATAGGATCTGAGCCAGGAGAGGGCTGTTCCTTTAATTCCTACTACATGTTCTAATCTGTGAAAGAAAATGCAATGATCAATTGTGTCAAAAGCTCTACTGTGGTTGAGTAACACATGCATAGTTACTCAACCCTGATCAGAGGTCAATAGGAGGTCATTTACTACTTTAACGAGTGCTGTCTCTGTGCTGTGATGAGGCCTAAATCCTGACTGATATACTTCATGTATGTTATATGAGCATAGCTGCTCCGCAACTATCTTTTCCAGAATCTTAGAAATAAAGGGGAGGTTTGATATCGGCTTGGAATTGGACAGCTGACCGAGGTCGAGGTCAGACTTCGTAATTATCGGTTTAATAACTGCTTAACTAATTTAAGCTCTTTAAAGCTCTGTGTGGTATTTGAGGTGAATGAACATTTAATACACTAGCGCTGTGCTGTGCATGCATTATTACTATGACAAACTTTAATTAAGACAGGATAGGTGACCTGAGATAACTTCAGACAGTGGAATTGTGAATAAATTTCTTATACTTAATCCGAAGAATAATAGAGTCTAGTATGGACATAAATGCTGTTCTCAGAAGGTCTTCTGGATTCTCAAAATGTTAATATTAAAATATTAAAATCTCCAGCAATTAACGCTTTCTCTACAGAAATGACTAGGTTTGCGAGGATACCTGCAAATTCCAAGTACGGCCCTGGGGGTCTGTAAATGCTAATTAGCAGGATCGACTGAGCAGTCTTAATATTTGTAGCTACACTTTTTATGTTAATGTAGAGAGCTTCAAATGCATTAAATTTGTGTCCATGTTTTTGTACGATAGACAGATTATCATTGTAAATAACTGTGACGCCTCCTCCTCTACCAGTTAACCGAGGCTGGTGTCTGTAGCTGTATTCAGGAGGACTAGCTTCATTTAAAGCTACATACTCATCCTGTTCAATAGAGTATATCAAACTCCTGATCTGTGATCATTTCATTAACAATAACTGCTTTAGATGAGAGAGATCTTATATTTAACAGTCCTAGCTTCGGATCAGAGGTGCCGGCTGCACATTCAGTGTGTTCCAAGTTTTGGTTATTATGTTAATTAAATTACTAAAACAGACTTTCTGTGTCTTTCTAAATTTGTGTTTAGCTCAGAGAACAGACACAGTCTCAATATAATGAACCCTGAGTGACGACTCTATGCAGCTAGCAGATAGGTTGGTTTAGCCTATCTGTCTGCTCCCTGGCCTTGGCTCTGGATTGTCACAGATTAACTAGGCCTCTTCTGAGACTATGCCCTATACTACGAGAAATGAGAGCAACACCTTCCCGAGTGGGATGGACACCGTCCCGCCCTAATGGGCCAGCTTTGCCCTCAAAGGTCTTCCAGTTGTGTATAAATCCCACATAATTTTCCAAGCACCACCTGGACATCCAGCGGTTCAGCGACCATAACCTGCTGTAAACTATGTCGCCACGTCTCATTGGGATGGGCCCAGAGCAAACTACTTTTCGGACATCGCCTTTGCTAATTTAAACACCTCTGTAAAGTTATGCTTGCTAACCTCTGACTGACAAAGGCATATATCGTTAGCCCCAGCATGTACAACTATCTTAGAGAACCTATGCTGTCCTAGAACCCTAAGATTACCTGCTATGTCCGGTGCGGAAAAGAAGCGAAGCCCAGTAGTATGAAAATGTAAAAATTAGTTGCTAATAATATTATTATTTTATGAACAAAAAGCTATATAATTTAAACACTGATACGAAGGTGAAACCTTCGCGGCAAGGATACAAAAACAGGAAGCTGCAATTCTGGAAGCAAACATCACACCATCTTTAAAAAAGCTGAAAAGAGGAAGGCTTCTACAACAGGACAATGATCCTAAACATACCTCAAAATCCACTATGGAATACCTCAAGGCACGCAAGCTGAAGGTTTCTGAACGGCCATCACAGTCCCCTGATTTAAACATCACTGATAATTTGTGGGTAGATCTTAAAAGAGCTGTGCATGCAAGATGACCAACTAATATTACAGAACTATTAGCCTTTTGCAAGGAAGAATGGGAGAAAATCCCAAGTACAAGAATTGAAAGACTTTTAGCTGACTATAAAAAATCTTGGCAGGCTGCCTTAGGAGGTGTTACAAAGTACTGATTACTGTATGTAATAATAGAGTCTGAATTCTTTGTTGATGGCAGACTAAGCAAATAAGTGTTGCAAATATGTATGTGTGCATTTCACTAACAGATAAATTATGTAAATATTGTTTTCAAAAGCAGTCTAAATCAATTGTTTTTTCTTTTTTCTAGGAGCCTGGCTAGGTTCCTGGTGGATATACTGTATGGTCTTGAAATTTTTATCAGCTTTCATGGTTTTTCTTTTCATTCTTCTGTTAGCTTATGTGGCTATTCGTTGCTGTTGTTTGTGTTTTTCTATAATCGTAAGACAGCTTTTAAAAGATTAAGCTTGCTGTTATAAATCCTTTTAGGGCATTCACAGGGCGGAATTGAGGGATTTATTTCTAATTTTCCTTAAATATTTGATATGAATATGGCACAATCATTAAGAATGGATTTATGTCAGTGTGATCTTTATAAGTTTCCTTGTTTACTTAGTAAGTATTTAGTGAGTAATTGTTTTTTTGTCTTTATATCGTAGTATAAAATGCGTGTTTTGACATTTATGTTTGGATTTTATTGCCCAAGCTGACTGACTGACACATGTGTAGCAGGATGAGCTGTAGCTTCATCATGTGGATTATCTTGGTTATAGGGATGCCTTATTCCCAACAGGCTGTTTTATATATAGTGCCATAACCTCGGTTGAAGTACTTCCGGATCACCTGCTTAGTGTCTTAGATCATTTCAGCACTAGCCAATCAGATGGCTGGTGGGTTGCTATAAAGGTGGTGGAAGAGC
>QMIH01004055.1:4669-21365 GCA_003987875.1 Clarias batrachus | reverse complement strand
AAAAAAAATATGACTTTGTAAATCAGTTGCCCTTTTATTTTAACCTGAATATTTTAAATTGAAAGTTTTCTATCCTTTGCTCAGGAAGATGAAGAGAAACCGGAGGACTGTATTCCTGATGCCCCCGGAAATGAGAACGCCAGGGACTTCCTGGCTCACGCGCCCACTAGAGGCCTGTGGATGCCTCTGGGCAAGGAGGTGAAAGTCATGCAGTGTGAGTGATCTCTCTTCCTGTGAACAGTACCGTGTGTTAATCCCTGCTCMCTATGAACAGGGAAGCGCACAGGGGTATTGTGTACCCTCAGGGCTACATCATTTGAATACTGCCCAGCTGCAGAGCATTACGGGAGTGTTGTTCATTAACACCCTGTGAGAACAGAGAGAGTACAGGGAGTGTGTAAAAACAAAATAAAGCAGAACTAAATGTTCCAGACGAAGTGCATTATATCTCTGGTGAGGTTTGCGTTGTTTTTGTTAGAGAAGAGGAATGCGAAGAGGAATGCACGAGGGGAGAAAAAGTCAGCTGTTTATTTGCAAAGGATGTAAAGTAATGTTTATTGGAAAGAAAAATCACAAATTCTTATTGAAATATAATAAAGTCTAAAAAAATAAAATGTATATATTTATATAGACAAGTGGAGAAAATATCCGATCAGCCATAACATTAACACCACATAATATTAACATTGAGTAAACTGGTGTTAGGATCATGGACACCCATGACTCATTTATGCCTGCAGGGAGCAAAGCCCAGCCTGTTCCTTCTGATCCCACAGAAAAGTCAATGCAGCGGAAATCGYTGAAAAAAGTAAATGCTGCACAAGATRGAAAGACACCSGACCCACGGAGGCCCCACTCCACAGCCCACAGCACCCAAAGGATCTGCGAGTAACACCTCGGGGGGTTTGTGGAGCCATGCCCAGAGCTGCCCWAGGGAGACTTGCACAATGTTGGGKTTAATGGGTTGTGTTTTACTGTTATGGCTGATCGGTGTATAATCTGCAATAATTATACCAGCTGCTTGTAGTTAACATGTAATTATTATATACTAAAACTAATAAAAGGATATAACAAGAATTATGACATAACTGTTAATGTTATTGCATTTTTTTTAATCACTGGTCGTCAACAGATCTAATCGTGAGGTCATATTAATTACCACTTTAATTAATTACCACTCCGCCATGGTTTATTTATTTTGTTTAAGTTTTATATTTTTTTGCCTTTCCTTTTTTTTTTTTTTTTTTCTTTATGCACTCCCCAAATAAAGTTAATTGTTACTCAAGTGAAATCATAAAGGGCATTTTTTTTTTTTTTTTTTGACCTTTACTGACTCCTTTGCACCAGCTGGTGTCACTTTTGTCCTGCAGCCAGGGGCAGTCTGTTTATTCCTGAACTCCCCTCTTAATTACAACATTCTCATTGTGAACTTTAATCGTTGTAAAGTTTCATTAGTTGTACTTTCATTAGTTGTTGATTTAAAATCCACTCAAGGTGCCCTGTGTGTATATCAGGCTGGAGATGCAAGCGTTACGGCCACAGGACCGGAGACCGAGAATGTCCCTTCTTCATCAAAGGCAATCAGAAACTGGAGCATTTCAGAGTGGTGAGTTCATTAGAAGTCATGTCTGATCCCCCAGATGGTCTTACAATAACATGACACACTAATCATCRGCCAACGTACAAGAATGTGTTATGTAACAGGGGTCTGGGTTATGTTAATGTTTCTGTCGTAAGAAAAACCAGATCCCTGATGGATAATTTGAGCTTGCTAAATCTTTAAACCCAGTTTGGTTTGTAGGTATATAATAAATAAAAAAAGAGAATGTCAGCAGATTATTTTCATCATCAACATGGCGCTTGTATTACTCGCGTTTCCTGAACTGTGCGCATATTAATCAGTAATTCGCTTGCAGGCACATGAAGACCCGATGTATGACATCATTAGGGAAAACAAGCGCAACGAGAAGGAGACGAGGTACTTTTTTTTTTTCCTAAAGTGTCCACAAAGCTGAGTATTTGCTCCAACGGCGCAGTGTTGTCTCATAACCACAGCTGTAACGTGACCTTTCAGATTCATCATTTAACAGACTTTTTATTATCCTGGTGGAATTTCATCCTGTATTAAAGTTCAAGGGCAGGAAGCGCAATTAGACGCCAGTTAACCTTAAATAACCCAGCGATTAAACGGATCATCACCGAGCAATTATTTGTGCATTTGCGTCCCTGAATGTCTTGATGAAACCGACCATGTTGGTCAYCAGAGAATGTGCAAAATGAGTACAGAGTCTGATTAATGGCTTGAGCCGTATTATTATTTTGCTATAACGTCTGKACAATTTTTGCGATCACCAGCATTTCTTTGAATTGTGTTTAAATCAAGTGCACATCACAGCATGACACAGGATAAATGGAGACAGGGTTAATCTGATTGAGGTCAGGGCTTTGAGCCATTCWAACACATTTAGCTTCTTGGAGTTGAACCCCTCCACTGTAACTTTGGCAGCATGCCTAGGGCTGTCGAAGGTCAGTTTCCACGCCAGTCTCACATCCTTTGCAGACTGGAACAGATTTTGTTCTAGGATCGCTTTATATTTAGCTCCACCAATCTTGCCGTCAGACCTGGCCAGTTTCCCGTTCCCGACTGCAGCTTGATGCTACCAGCACCATGCTTCAYTGTGGGAACGGCGTTCTCATGAAATAAGCAGTGTTGGGTTGCTGCCAATCATAGAGTGCAAGTGCCAAGGTTTTTTTCATTTACTTCAACTGGAGAATCATTTTCCACATTTTTTCCACATTTTTACTCATTTCACATGAGTTTTTTCCTCCCTCAAATAATGCTTTTTGTGGAGTGCCTGGGCTGTCCCTGTTCTGTGAAGTGCCTCTTTAACAAACTCTGGAGCCCTCTGGGGGCAGGTTTATTTATAATGCGATCACATGGTACTTTAATTCCAGTGGCAAACTAGGTTGTCACTGATGGAGGGGGGRAAAAAAAATCACAGCTGATTAAAGCAGCACTAAGTGAACAGTGGCATTAGAGATCTACATGTCCTTATTTCTTTAGCACATAAATCCGTGCAAAAGGCACACAGACTGCTTGTTAGTATTTTGTATTTTGTCAGACTGAGATGATCAGTGGCATCATTGACATTTAACTTCGGAAGGTCACGCAGCGAAATTGCGGTCCTGATGTGATTTTTAGTGCCGCATCGAGATAGTAAATCATGCCGTGTGAAGTCTAGCTTAAGAGACGTAGAACTCATTTGAATATAAAAGGATCCAGTGAATAAAGTAGACTACGGCAGCCCTGATTAAGAAATGTGTCTTGGACTCGGTGTGAAGCGGTGAGACAACAGTGCGAGACACGACCAGTGATAATTATCATTTTATTTTCTGTGCTCTATTAATTTAAATGGGAGTTTTATCATTCTTCATGGTTCATACCTCAGTGTTCTAATGTGCAGAGATTAATGATCTTTCATTTTAATTCATGAAAAATAGATATCACAAGATAMSGAGGCTTTTATACTACATGAGAGAGATCTGTTTTAACTAACTTTTACACACATACAGAAAAGTAAGACAAACCAGTAAAAGTCCTTAAATAAACAATTATATTACCATTTAGTGACTCTAAACTGCAGTGGAGTAAGTCAGTTAGAAGAGAGCTTACACCGATCCGTGACATTATGAACACGCRCCCAAYATTGAGTAGGTCGTCCCTTCTACAACCAACACTGCGATGTACTTTGTGTTCTGTCAGAACCAGCATTAACCTCTTCTTCAATTCTAGCTCGTCTATTGGATCTGACTAGGTACACTACCAGCCTTCGCTCCCTATTTGTATAATTAAGTCTTGGCTACTCATGACCCTGACGCCGATTAACTGGTTTTCCTTCCTTCCTTGGACCACTTTTCCCACTGCAGACCAGGAACATCCTACAAAAGCTGCAGTTTTGCAGTTGCGCTGACCCAATCCTCTAACCATCACAGTTTGCCCCTTGTCAAAGTCACTCATATCCTTACACTACACATTTTTTCTGCTTCCAACACATCAGATTCAAGGACAAAAATTTTCACTTGCTTTCTAATGTATTCCACCCACTTCCAGGTGCCAATGTAATGAGATATTAAAACTGTAGTCACTGTGACAGGAGCCAAATTGTAATGGCTAGAGGAATGGGTCAGATCAACTCCCAAACTCCAGGGATGTTCCCGGGCCTGCAAGTGGACAGGACGACCTAAGTGCGACCCAATAAGAGCTACTGTAGCTCACATTGATGCAATGGTTAATGCTGGTTCCTATAGGTAGATGTCAGAGCACAAATTAAAAGTGCATCCTTGTTTTGGTGGCAAAAGCGGACATACTCATAATGTTATTGCTAATCTGTGTATATTAAAGAGATTAATAATAAAATATCCCTATTATTTTTTTGCTCAGACACAGTAAGAAGACGACAACCTATCAGATGCGTGACAGTGTTAGAATGTTTTAGTCCTGCACTGTGTAGATCCTGGTAATTATCATGATGTACAGTACGTAAACTTACATTATGACATCACTATATGCCCTGTATTTTTTTTAAATGTGTTTCCCAGTGTAAACAGCCCAATTACATGACGAAGCTCTTTAAAAAAAATCTTATTCTTCTATTCTTATCACTTATGTAATTGTACAGCTCACTGTAATTATCATTATGTGTGCAATGGTTGCTGCAACCAAGGGAGTAATTAAACACTTCTTAAAAGAATACTGATAAATTTTGAATAGAAATACTGCGACTTGTTGGAAAGGTTTGGTGTAGGATTGCAGTGTAGGATTGGCATTGTATGCTTATCAAATCAATCAATAGGCATTAGATAAAGAAAAAAATAATACAAAAGATTGAGGCCTGGTTTGATATAAAGAACATGACAGCATGTGTGCGTGTTTTTTTTTTTTTTTTAAATAATCCTATTCACAGTGATTATGTAACTCAATGGTTCACTGTAATTATCATGTTGTGTGCGATGACATTGTTTCTGTTACAAAGCCAGACATTAAACTCTGCTGGGGGAGGAATTAAGCGTGGAGTCAGTTTAGCATCCAAACAGTGGTACTGGCAGAAACTTTCTGAAAAGTAAAGAAGATTTAAGAAGGATTACTGCGCTGTCTTTCAGGAACGCCAGTTGGTTTTAGTAACTTATTTTGACGGTTGTGGTCAAAGCAATGCGAAACATTATTCTCTCTTCCGTCTCGAAAAGTTTCAGTTCAGCATTAAAGGGTTGACTCTTTTTTTTTTATTGACAGTTTGCAGCCGCGTGTCAGAAAACAAAGCATGGATTATTAAAACCCAGAGTYGAGAAACAGATTCTGCGTCGGGACTGATGCAACCGTCTGAGCAGCAGGAGGAAAAAATCAATAGAGAAAAGAGACAGGGGGTCGCTGTTGTGCGGTTCCTAGGGATACAGGCGTCTAGGAGACGTTGAAGATTCTCAGAAAAAAAGACTGCTATGTTGTGAATTGACATTTGGAAGTGGCTGAATAAGTTATKTTCCRCCCACTATATAAGGATCAGATCACTTAGTTAATTCAAAGAAATGTKTYACGCTTGAGCCAGGTCAAAGCGCATTAAAGTTTTATTTTTTATTTATTAATTTTTTAGATAAACCAGGCTTAAGTGTTCTTGCTATAAAATATGAATCCTAATGGCATCTTCACTTCCAGTTCACATACTGATTATATTGATCCTGTGCCATTTGCTCACCACAGGATCGAGCAGCTGAGGCAGCTCCTCCAGGATACAACATCCGACTCAGACTCCAGCTCCTCCTCGTCTTCTCACCACGCCCATCAGAAGAAGAAGAAAAAGGAAAAGAAGAAGAAGAAAAAGAAGAAGAAACAAAAGAAGAATAAGAAGCACAAGTCCTCAAAGAGTAGTGAAAGCTCCGACTGAGAGGAGAGGAGTGTTGATATTGGTGGCCCCCTGGGAGATGACAGGGGCAGCTGTCAGAGACCTTTGCTAAGCCATTGAGCTCTGCTTTCTGTTCCCCCCTCCAACCCCGCCAACCCCCTCGCTCTTCCTCCTACCCTGCTGGCTCTGTTTAATAATACATGCAGGCATTTAATTCCCCTTGTCATCAGAAACCATTTGCTTATGTGATGTCTCTCTAAGCTCTGTCTCATATCAGAAAGCTGTCATGTTTGTGTCGCAGGCTTCAGACGGTCCAGGAATGAAGATGATGTAATGTCAGCTCTGAATGGGTGTGGTGGAGGAGGAATATTGCTCGCTGCTGTAATGCATTTATGTACAGTATGTAGGTTTTGTTAGGAAATGATTTCACATGGATTCTGAAAGCGTTTAAGCTTTGTAATAATTCAATACTGAATACTTCCCCAAAATGTTATGAAATAATGTAAATGTCTTTCTGTGAATATATGGATGAAGTGAAATTTTGCCATTAAATACCTTTTTGTTTCATGTATGCTCATAGTACAGTACTTGTAACATATTTTTATACAAAGATACTGACACTAAGCTTAATGGCACATAATCATGGTGTACGAAAAAATAATTTATGATAGTGTTTATTGTGACCTATGCAAGTAGACTGACCAGTCAGTGGAATTCTTTGCATAATTCAACCATTTTAGAAGGGTCAAATTATTGGGCTGCGTCAAGCAAAGAATACAATGAAGGAGATTCGAAATGAATTGCACTGGGTTAAGAACGCTTCAGTACATTATAAAAACATGGAAGGATAGTGCTGAATCATCAACTTGGTGGAAGAAGTATGGTTGAAAAAAGCATAAATGCAGACTTSTACACCATTTGATGTARGATAAGATTCCGTTAGATAAGATGAATACATCCTTAAAAACRTGTTAATATTTACCAGTTAATATATATTGTAAATATATCTGGTTATTTAACATGAATTAATAATTCGTACGCTCTTACCAAATCGGCTCTTGTGTCACATTTCATGATATCCAAGCACTATCGAGCCGAGGGCTTAGGCACTTTAAGCTACATTGACTATCCTGTTAAAACGGAGCTCTCTAAAAAGCCTCTGAAATGATTAATTATACAGATTTGTTGTCTGCAGTGATATCACATACGCTGTCGATGCAGTGCATGGATTTTTGCTTGATACTGTGGGTGATAAGTGGTTCAGTTAGAAGGAGAAAAATAATAATAAAAAAAAAACATTGCATACTTAATCTTAAGAATAATAAAAGATTAATATTTTGGGATTGTGTAGTGTTATTTTGCACAATACTTTCCATGAAAATAACAGCATAATTAAGAACCATTTTAATATGCATGAGCTGGACAGCTGGAACAGAAAGCCAGAAGTCAGTAAATCTGATGAAACGGCTATTAACTGTAGCCTTGGGACAGATTTTATATGCATTTAGAATAATTTGTTGGTTTGGTGAAATCGCTGACCTTAGGCAATTGTGTGTGTGTACGCCATGGGCCTCCCTTGCCACCCCTCTTTTCCATGGTAACTCGATCTGGCTATGTGGCTTAAGGTATTAGATGGAAAATAGTATTAGGACTGTGTGTGTGTGTGCATCGCTTTTATCTCAGTGGAGACATCGGTATCACAGAATAGCTTTAATAATGTTCCTCAGGCTCAGCGAAACCACATTCTCTTCACTAAAGCACAGTAAAGCTGAATATACAGTACCGTATAAAGGAATCTGTTAGCTAAACCATGTGTGTCAACACCCGTGGAAGCAAAAAAAGTGTCTGAGCATGCAGAACATCAGCGGCGATTATGCACTGCAGTTTAGAAAGTAACCTCACAAAGCTCAATTCAGGGCAAAATGTGTTTTACAGTGATATATAAATTGTATTTTTAAAAAAAGGTATAGGTATGGATTATAATTTTCTCTAAGGGTGTTTAAAATGGATATGATCAATGCACTGAATGACTGTACGGATCAATATCTCAATATCAGTATCTAACTAGAATTAAATAGCGACGTTTACGGGTTGTCCCAAAGGTTTCCATATAGTATATATCGAAATGTAACACTTTTTAGCTAAATTCTTATACCAAGAAGRGTGTGTTGAAGTGATTGTCATTGTCATGGCAGGATAGTTTTGACTGTGATCAGGCAATCTAGATTCACAGAGATAAGTCTGATTGACTGATTGAAGTATTTTGCTAAATGTCAAATATGTTAAATTAACAAAAGCAGTTCTGTAATGAAATTTGTGTCATTGGGATAGAAATTTACAGACTAGAATTCAGGTTAACTCTTTGGACAATGTTTTTTTTAAAGCTAAATTACATGTTAAAGCCATAGAAATTAAACTTTTCTAATATATTTATTTATCTATATAAATTATAAATGTATCTATTATTATTATTATTATTATTATTATTATTATTATTATTATTCATTTTAAAAAGCTTAAAGTATGGAGTGACACACTGGCACAGTAGGCAACTTTGCCACCTCACAGCTTGAATATTTTCAGTTTAACTCTGATCTCATGTTATTGTGCATGTGGGGGTTTTCCTGGGTTTTCCCCAAAATTGTCAGTAGGTGAATTGTCTGCAACAAGTATGTGCAGTATATGCATAGTGTCCATTGCTGGACTGGTGCCTCATCCCTGGTATATTATTGCCTCATGCCCAGTGTTCCCAGAGACTCCAGAATGACTGTGACTGCAAACAGGCTCAACCAGCTACAAAAGAGGAATGAAGAATCTATTTAAATCATCTTTGGAATTGAAATGCACATGCAAAATGCAATAAAATTCAAAAGTACAACACATTCATTTAAATTGCAGGGACACAGATATTCCAGATATGATTATTGTTAAACTATGATTATAAATATTTAAATTCCCATGTATTCTGTTTGCGATCCATACATATTATTATATTAGAAAGTACAATTCAGACTTCAGTTGTAAAGTAATATACAGTCGTAAAATAAATGATTAAAATTCAATTTTACAAAATGTAATCATTTACATGCAAATTAAGTTAAATATTTTTTGCTTGGTGGATCTTAAACTTTTCCTGCAACACATTTTTAAAAACCTGGAATTACACTGATCAGTTATGACATAAAAACCCAATATTGCATAACAGCCACAAAAACAGCTTTGTGGCGTTATGGACTATGAAGGTGTGCTGTGGTATCTGGCATCAAGACTTAGCAGGAGTTCCTGTTATTCTGGTAAGTAGAGCGACCTATCCTGCATAGATCATACTTGTTTGTCTGTCACATCCCACAGTTGCTCGATCAGTTTGACATTTGAGAAATTTGGAGGCCAAGTCAACATCTTGTCATGTTCATCAGTAGTTTTGCAGTGTGATTGTCCATTATCCAGCTGAACGAGACCATCCTGGCCATGAATAGTTGGTCTGCAAACCAACCATGGGTCTGCAAATATGTTCAAGCATGTGTGTAATGTGTCAAAGTGATATCCAAATGAATGTCAGTGCCCAAGTTTCCCAGACACACTGCCACCATCAGCTTGCCTTCTTCACATAGTGCATCCTGGTGCTGTGTCTTCCTCTGGTAAGCATATGCACACACACTTGCCTGTCCACATGATGTAAAAGAAAACGATTAATCAAACCAGGCCAGTTCTGATGCTCATGGAGCCATTTTTCTGGAGATGCTTCCACCCAGGTGTCTAGCCACAACAATTTGTCACTCGTTTTTACCCCTCAGATTCTTACGCTTTCACATTTTTCCTGCCTACTTACTCATTGTCTATACAGTGCCGCTTTATCTTGTATGCAGGAAAGCACGGGGGCCTGGAGCCTTTCCCAAGAGACCTGCAGCACGAGGCGGGGTACACCCTGGACAGGGTGCCAATCCATCGCAGGGCACACACACCTATTTAGCCTAATCTGCATGTTTTTCGACTGTGGGAGTAAACCGGAATATCAGGAGGAAACCCACCAAGAACGGGGAGAACGTGCAAACTTCATGTACACAGACACCAGGCGGGAATCGAACCCGGAACCTGGAGGTGCAAGACCACAGTGCTAACCACTAGCAACACATCAACTTCAATAACTGACTGTTCTCTTCATGCTAAATACATGTCCCCCTTGACAGATACCAATGTAATCAACACTATTCCTGTGATCTGTTAATGATTTCAATGCCATGCCTAATCTGTGAATCATATCACACTGAATCCATTGTCTGTTTTCTGTTGTCTAATATTAAATATAAAGTCATAGTGTAATGTTCATGTTTAATACAATTGTCTTGTGTTTGATAAACAGCTGAAAAGATACTTCAAAACAAGCTACGTAATACTGTCACGTTTAGATTTCACGATGAATGAAAGAGCTGGATTATGTCCAAAGMCGCATACTTGCGTACTAAGCAGTGTGCTCGGCTATAGAAGGGGCACTGCTGAAGCGCACTCGTCTCTGCAGTACTGTAGTAGGCACTACGCAGTGGGAGCGGCTTCTTCGCTCCGCCCCCTTTCCAGCGCTCGGGATTTACTATGCTCTGATTGGTCGCTGCGGCACGCGGCACTGAACCAACCAGCACGCGGAGGAGGAAGGAGGAAGTGAAAGCATCAAGCGCTGTCTGTGTGGAGGAGAGAAAGACGAGCGGAGCCCAGAGACCTTACAGCGGCTACAAAATAAACTCTCTCCGCAGCAGTTTTCGGGCGGAGCAGCGCTCCACTCGCAGCTTCAGGTGAGTCAGATTTGTGGACGCGGGGTTGCGGGGATTTGGAGAGAAACACTCGTGCGTGTGCTTTTTTTTATTTATTATTATTATTTTTTTACTTCAGCGCTCAGAGTGAAGCGCGCGCGCGGAGTGAATCTCCTTCTCGTGACCCGCAGCTCGCGCTGTCGCTCGCGCTGATGTGTCGCTGTATCAGGGTCTGAATCAGGTAGGGCTAAACCTCAGCTTTACTTTATATACTCACAGCTTATTTTACATTTTTTTTAAATAAACATTTATAAACCCCGAGTCTCGAGGTTAGAATTGGATATTTATGGCAGCGGAGTGTTTGTGTTGCAGTGTTTGTTTTAGATGTTTTGCTCCTCCAGCAAAAAATACATTAATGTACACAGTTTAGGGTTAGGGTTTGTTTACTGGATTTTGTATATTGTTTGTCTATTTAATTTTAATTCTAACAAAGTTGGTAAATAATATGTATAAGTTTGCTTTAAATTTAAGTTCTGCAGCTCATGCTTTAAAGCTGATCACATGATTTGATGTAAATATTATTGAAAATTTCTTGTGATTTTTTTTCCCCCTCATTATTATCATCATCTATATCGCTTTGTCCTGTATACATGGTTGTGGGTGGCATGTAACCTATCACAGGAGACTTTGGGCATGAGGCAGGGTACACCCTGGACAGGGTGCCAATCCATCACAGGACACACATGCACATGCTCATCTTGTGATGTTGAAGTTTCATTTTAAGTTTTTAAATTTTATTTTTAAGTGCTTGTTTAAGAAATAATTTTTAAACCTTGATCAACAAATCAATGATTAAACTAATTACCTGGCATTAGTCCTGATTGCCTGTCATGCTTAATTTTCACTTGTGCTAAAAAACAATATGATTCTTGAGATTTTTTTCAATGGTTTTTTTTCTCTGTTTTTTTTTTAAACAAAATGATAGAAAAAAAATCCCCCAAAACTTTCCATTGAGRAACTTTTTGAAGCTTTTCATTGGTGCAAGCTTCCTGTTCCTGAACTACTGCACACTCCTTCACAGAATGATCTGCATAATATAAACAGATGCAGTTATTTAGCAGAGAGAGAGAGAGAAAAAAGCTGTCATCTGTGCGGTGTGGTGTAGCTTTCTGGGAAGAGCTGTTTGTTTAAGCTTTTTGTAAAGTATCTGTCTTGTCAGTGCTTTGTAACAGTCAGCAAGTTTTTTTTGTCACAGGAAAGTTTTCAGGACAGAGTTCGTCCAGTTTCTGGAAAAGGATTGCCAGTTTATATTTGCTACCATAAGTGTTCAACATTATACATAACTGTAAATGTATAAGAAGTACGGCTTGTTCTTCTTTAGTTAATATGGAATGTAATTGGATGGTAAATTTGCTGTGCTGTGAGAAGAATACACTGCTTCTGGTATCGGAAATGAAACGGTTTTCAGTTGATAACGGTGACTTCACCACTTTACATCCACCTGCATCGCAGCAGTGCGTTAATTTCTTAAAACGGCAGTGTTTTATTTCGTACTTATGTGTGTGTTGGCACTTACTGTCTGCATCACGTCTTTTTTTTCTTTGTCTGTGAAAATTGATAATTCCTCATTTATCATCTKCCAAAAAAAAGCCACATTGTCAACATTGGCATGCTTGTTTTTGAGGGTTTTGTCAGAAGACTGTCTTTTCACAGTGACAGTGGATTCCAGTCATCTCGAATTAGTCACTCGTGTGGCTGACAGTCGTGCAGGCGCCACCGCGTTTGCCGTGTGTACTAGCTCTTCTGATTTTCTGTTGACTATCACAGAGAGAGATCATGCTCTTGTGTGTGTGTGTGTGTGTGTGTGTGTGTGTGTATCCAGCAACCCAAAAACACACACCATACACTGTTTGGTGGCAGTTAAATCATTGCAACGTTGTACTGTACATAGTCATCAGGTTAATAACAGTGGATGCTCACGTTCACGTGTGGTTAGTTTGAAGGACCTAAGTGCTTATCTGGCGCCTGTATATGTTATTATAGAAACGGTTGATTATAGCACAGTGAGCTGTGATGGACATCAGGTACAATGTTGACTGTATGTCCAGTTGATGTTGTGAATAAATACTGGGATGGTGTCTGGCACTACATCATGGCTTGGATAGAAGCAGTTACTGAAGATGAATGAATGAATGAATGAATAACGGCCGTATTAAAGTGCAGAGTATCGTACGTATTATGATTTTCAGCACATTACTGCTCATGGTTATTTTATGCATCATGAACACCCGGTTCACATTCTGACCTTGCTCTCCATGATTTTATTTTGTCATTAGATTTGTGCTTTTTAAGATCAGAGCTGCACAATTGAATTTATTGCTCATGCCACATGGATATAAATTTCCCTCGCACACTTCCTTCCTCAGTCTCTCACTCACTTTGCGCTGTCAGTTTACAGCAGTGTCTGGGATTTTCGTTCTCTCTCACTTCTCTCTTTCTAGCACCCTATCACCCCCTCCTCCTCCTCCTCCCTTCTAAAACATCCCCGACTCACTTCAGCWGAGTTGTTACTTCGTAAATTGTTCCCCTGCTGATAGATTCTTCACTGACTTTGTCTGTAACAAATTTATTTATTTATTTATTTTATTTTGTTTTTGCGCAGAAGTTGAAGCGCTTTGCCCACCAGGCTTTCAGGGACCAGCAGGTACTCTCAGACAGCAGGTACATCAACACCCCTCCTCCTTCTCGTCCTCCTTCTCTGTCTATAGTTTGTAGGCTCAGATTAATTTGCTTTTTCAGTTGAGATGAGAGTTGCCATGCATGTAATTACCGCCTCTAGATTAATTACAGAAGAAGACAGGTGCAAATGGAGGTGTCAGTGTCACAGACTTGCAATCGATGTAAAATCACGAGGAGCTTTGTCAGGATCTTGGGTACACTTACTTTTAGCTGTCATGTGCCAGTTAATGTCAGATATGTTGATGAACTGCTCAGTTACGGCAGAGAAACGATAAATACTACTGACTGTGTGTAATTCACCAGAATTTTCCCCTTACTAGGGAAATGGACAGTGTTGCTTAGTTCCCCTCGTGTGTTTGTGTTCCTCTTCGTGCTCTTTTCAAGTCAGGGGGGGAAAAAAAGTTAACCCAGCAAAACAGGTTTATCATCTAGTGTGCTCACAAAGACGCATTTTACATATAAAACCATCCTGAAACGATATATATAAAGCGAAATCGAGCAAAGGGGCGTCGTCACGGGCCGTTCCGAGTGCCGAGAGTGAGAAAAGATCGTCTGAGCGACGAGTTAGAATGGATGTGTCTGGAGGAATTTATAACTAAGAGCTCTTTAAAAGGATTAGAGGTCGGTGATGTGCCAAAAAGATTATATCACAGTGCTTGAAAACATCTTCATAATGCAAAGTGTACACTATCCCGGCCAAAAAAAATAAAAGGTCAAATTGTTGGCCAGCATCAAGCTAAAAAAAAACAAAAACAAAACGTAATATTTAAAATTGCTGCAACTTTGATAAAACTGGGTAGGGTCGGATAACGCTGAACCGTCGGTTTCATGGATGAAAATCCTAAACGTGCTCRGTATGCTTGGTGAAATTGCACTGTTAAAAAAAWWTTTWAAAAATGTACATACTGTAGCTGTGTTCAAAAGTGAAAGTAAGAACATTTCCATACAATACACAGTGAGATGAGAACTCACTGTTTAGGATTGGGACTAAACCACTGTGTGTCCATAGTAACACCACCTAATCAGAACAAAGGCTTCAATTTGCTAGTGAGGATAAAGATTGGGCTTTGAAGAAGTGGAAAAACGGTTGTGTGGTCTGATGTGAGTCTAGATTGAACGTTATGTTATTTGTCACATGTACCTCACAGCACAATGCTCCTGGAGTAGGTAGGGTTAGGGTTAGGGTTAAGGTCCTCGATCAGGGGCTCAACAGTGGCAGCTCGGCGATGCTAGGGTTTGAACCGTGAACCGCTTAAACCGCCTCCCATATTCCAGAGCAAAGGGTTCGTCAAGGTGAGAATGCACCCATTCTACAAGGCTCTGGAGGCGGTGTTAAGATCTGGGGTTGCTTCAGTTGGTCAGGTCTAGACTCAGTAACGTTATGTGGCAATAAAATGAAGTCAGATGAATGTACTGAATGGATGACCATGTATGCAGTTTTTCTTTCCTGATGGCGTGGGAATATACCATGACATAAAGCAATCATTTCGCCTACCTTGATAGTTAATGTTTACATTTTACAGCATTCGGCATGTACATACTCTTATACAGAGTGACTTTTATCTCATTATACATCAGAGCTATTGAAGTTTCACGGCCTTGCTCAAAGGTAGCTCGGTTATGCTGGGGTTTGAACCTGTGACCTTCCAATCAGTAGTCCAATGTCTTAAGCTTTAGCTCTACGGTAAAGTTGGTAAAAACCTCCTATTATTGTGCGTGACGTATTTTTCAGCAGGGCATATCGTTAAATATGATTTTTGTTAAAATTATGCCGGCAAATTGCCAACAAGGGCGACCTCGTGATCCTGAAGGACAAACTGTCCGTTCTAACGAACACATTATTTTGTTGCACTTAAAAAACAAAAAAAGGAAAGAAAAGAAAAGAGGTCGTATTGTTTTGTGTGTGTGTTTGTGTCTGAATGGGATGTTTAAACATTCCTGATTGTTCCAGCACATGTCATTCGTGTGTTTCGTTTTTGTCTGAGCACAGTGCTTGTTTGCGTCTCAGAGACAGTGATGTCCATCACACACTCCTTAAAACTTTCCGATCATGTCTTGGAATTCAGCTGGTATTGATGTGGCTTTAATAAGTTTTCTTTAAAAGTTTGTGGATGTTCTTTAAATGTTTATGGTGCGCTGCATAGCTTCGATTCTCAAGACGATCTGGCCTTGCTCTCACTGGCACTCGCTTCTCAGACTGAGAGGAGAGCAAACGTCGTGCAGATGTTCACTTGCTACAGCTGCATGCTCAGAGTCCATCCAGCTGTGCTCGCCCGGGTTGCCTGTGGGGGTTTCTGTAAAAGCTTCGCTCTCTGACACCCAGCATATGCGCTGGCCCGTGGCCTGGCGCGCGTGCTAGAAATAATCAGGCCGTGCCCCTGTGGTGATCCGCTCTCTCGTGCCTCCTCCTTCTCCACTGTGCCACCTCTCCGGCGCTGGCACCGTCATTACCCGAACACGCGAGTGTCTGTTATGACACTAATGAACTGCTCTAACACCGATCCGCACGAATCCCGCTGCGATCCTGAAAGCACTCCTTGGATCATGCGGATTTAAAGCGCGGCGCACTTTCTTGCACTTGTTTTTCCAGAGACTTTTCTCTGAAGTCGAGGTTTACTGGGTATGTGCCAGGACCCATGGCAGGTGCTTTTGGATTTATCGTGCAATGTGCTACTAATTCACAAGCTTTCCGTCTTAGGGGAGGAGGAGTGTGACGAACAGCGTGGGACCTTGTCTTGAATGAGCCGGTGCTGATTCAGAGTGAGAGAGCAAAAGTCTGTCCCAGAGAGACACTTTTTTTTTTTTTTCCTCTCCTCTTGTAATGCAGGTCATGTCAAAGCAAAACTTATCAAGGTGAAGAGACGATCCAGATGAGTGCAGCAGTGAAGTGGAAGGAAAAGGTTTCAGCCAGGTTAGGAAAGAAACACAGCACATTGGCCCGTTTGCTTTGACTTCGCAGAACGTTCCAGCAGTATTTCTACCTCAGTTTTAGGCGTTTCACACACTCACTGCTGACCTCAGCTTGTTTGTTTTCTGCATGCCTTTTTTTTTTTTTTGCTCACGTTTTTTCTGTCGAGAAACCGAGCTCTATCAGACCCCACTTTGTTTCATGACATGTTAGTTTTCTGGGCGTGCCCGCTTCTGCATCGCTCTCCATGGACAGACTGTCATGAAAAAAATCGTTCTCGGTTTGGTTTTCACACGAGACCCCACCAAGCTTTGGTGTGTGCTTCAGTGAGGTATCTGTTACAGTACGAAGAGCGCCGACGCTGCTACACTGTATCCGAGCTCTTGCTTTACACCATGACCTTGACGTTCTCT
>QMIH01004054.1:0-15597 GCA_003987875.1 Clarias batrachus | reverse complement strand
TTATCTGATCGACTTTTTCCATTTCTCATCTGTGATTCTCTCTCCGATTACCGAACAGGGAGTGTGTTTGTCTGAGCACCAAAGAAGTACAACTTAGTGTAAACAAGGCGTCAGATACTCAACCTTACAGAATGTGATTTCTGTCTATTAATAAGTGAGACAGAGAGTTCTGCTGTACAGAGAGACACACAGACATGGACGTGGACTTCAACCTCTAATAATAATAATAATAATAATAATAATAACAATAATAATAATATCACTCATTACATTACAGATCAGCAGATTATTATTAGATGTAATCTTTTAACTCTTAATAAAAACATTTTTCAGGGTCAATGACGTGTACTGACAGTAGCATACAGTATACGAGCCAATGAAGTTTAATTCCTAAACGGGTGCAGGATGTTTATTCGAGCCTCACGTAACTGGAACAGAACACGCAGTCACGGTGTGTAAAGTTAGAGTTGAATCAGTACACGTCTAACTCGTTCGTGCCCTCGAGGCAGCATCTCAGCGCATACAGCGTGTGATGCCAAGGCTTTGTAAACGGCCCGCATGTAAATATTTGAATAAAGAAGTCAGATGCCTTAAGGAACAGTTTGTAAAGGTTACTTTTATCCTCAACAACAGTGCAGCAGTACTCCTGGCCTCTGGCACGGCGTTTTCATGTACGGTATAAACCTACCTCTGTTATCATTTCCAACAAACCATACCTTTTATTAAATGATCGCGCAGCCGATGATAATCCGCGAAATAACGTGCTAGGGGCGTGACACGGCGCGCGATATACGCCCCCACCTGCGAACGCTCCCGCTCCGAGAGGCACGGCACAAGTGGGTGGTGGGAATGTGAAAGGTAAAGAGAATTCAATCATATTATATGAGCACAATGACGGGGAGCTGTGTGATATCAGCTTATGTAAAGTCCCGTCAATGGGCCGATTTTCCAGCATTCACAGATGGAAAGCGCTTTAATGAAGGTATTAGGGGTGAAATGAGGGGAGGAAGTGATTCCTCTTTTATCATTTTCCCTCAGCTGTAAGTGTACAGTGTATGGATCGTTCATGAGGGCCTTTCCCCCTGTATTCATCTCTCTCTCTCTCTCTCTCTCATGTCCCCTTGACAGGCTCCTCATGACTACCAAATGAATTAGTCATTGCCGTACCTTCCGTTGCAGATCCCAGCCAAATCTGCCACTAATTCCATTAATATTCATTAAAAATTAAGCTTAATTGCATGTCTTTAAAAAGCCCCGTGCCCCTCGCTGCCCTGAGGCGCTGCAGGACAGGCATTTCTGATTTCCATTGGGCAGCTCAGCTCTTCGCCTGTCAGCAAGCAAGCGACTGCAGTGCCCACTGTTTTCTTTTTTCTTCTCCTTCCTGAGATGCTCCTTGTGTGTGTGTGTATATATATATATATATATATATATATATAATGTGTGTGTGTGCGCCGCTCAGACTGAAACCGAGGAAGAGCGAGACTGACACGCGACGCGACACAAACATGCGTATTTCACACATGAAAGGCAAAGGAGCGACGGGAACGCGACGGAGTGCCGCGGCGCCAAAGCCGGCGTGCTGAGACGACACGCCGCTCGCTCTCATCTCACATTCAGAGCACCGAGCACTGCTATTGAATGGCGTATTTTTAGAGCGTCTCGCATTTAAGAGAGCAAAGGATGCAGGAAAAGTGGAGAGTTTAAAAACACAAATACGTGTCTGAAGGGATCGGAGCAACAGTGGCGGAGTGGGAGTCAGACGGCTGATAAGGAGGAGAGAGAGAGAGAGAGAGAGAGAGAGAGAGAGAGAGAGAGAGCCCATTCATATTCATCCTCACGCTCCCTGGGTGTCATTAACCTAGACAACAATGCCACTTCAAATTGGGCTTTTATAATTAAAGCAATCAGAGAGTTGCCCGATATTACTGGGTGTCGAGAGGATACGGAACGAGAGGGGAAAAATAAAATTGCCGTGACTTATTAAGTCAGCAGTGTTGGCCGATTGAGGTCTTCAAAATATGAAATGACAAGCCAATATAACCTGGCTCAGTTAAAGGAGAAAGACCTTAAATGACTTGATGATAAACAAACCCGGATCCTGGAGCAACACCCCTTCCTGCCAGACTCTCATTTGTTTTATTGATCCGGTTTTTGTCAAACGCATATGCAGCATTTGTCAGATTAAGAGATTTCTGCTTCAATTTACATCAGCTGTCTGTTTCGTTTCCACACGCTCTGCAAAGTCCTGCTTACGGCGTTTAAACCCCGAATGTTTTACCGCCTGTGTGTCTCACTGATTTCCTGGAGCGGTACAGACCCATGCTCGGCACTTCGCTCATCAGGCGGCTCAAAAAAAAAAAACAACAAAAAAAAAAACAATAAACCTGTTGAATATAAATCTATGAAATTGACTACAAACTTTACGGATAAATGAATCGCGAGCTGAAGTACAGCGCTGAAGTCGTGAGCCATCCCCCATTTCTTTATATTAAACTACAATTAAATGACGGGATTAATTAAAGAAATGGAAACAAATGTGCCTTAAGATACCATTTATAAACTGGACGATTCTGTATCGACCTCAGCAGCGACCTCGTTTCCCCTCTCGTCTGCTCCGACCCCTCAGCATTCAGCATCAGCAGTGAACTCATCACCTCCTGATCATCTGTCATCATCTGCACCTGTTTCTCACTGGATCAGGACTTCAGTTAGATGAGTTTTACACTTTATACTGTATGTCACTGTGTGGCTCAACAAACCCAGAACATTCCTGTGAAACGGATCAGGTACAGGCACTGGAGAGAACATGAGAACGTCTTTCAGGAGGTCTGGAGAAATATTCCTACAAGATGGCCTGGAGCTTTGGAAGCAAAATATAAATAAATGTGTGTGTGTGTGTGGGGGTGGGAGGGGGAGGTGGAGGGGGGGGTCAGGACTTTTGCACAGTACTGTATAACTATAGGCTAAGTGAATCAATTAATGCAGTAAAGCATTAATAATGAACATGCAGTCATAACATCACGATCACCTTCTTTAAAAGAAAAAAGAGTGCGATTATTATTATTATTATTCGGACAACACGCGATACGCCACGCCTGCAGCACACACACACTCATGAACACATAAATACAGTGCTCCACTCGGTAGTGCTCCCCTCACTAGTGCGGGCGTGTGCACTCCTCTGGGTCGCCCTAATGGCTACATCTGTACCGCCGTGTTCCAATACCACGTCTCACAGATTGGATTCTTAACCAAGCAATCCCCCTGACCTTTTACACCGAGCAGGTACAATTCTGACCCACTTCCCTCTGGAGATAACACACAGCTCACGAGTCACGCCCGGAGCACGCTGAGAATAAAATCACATCATCACATCACGGTCCTCTGTGCACACGCCTGATAAAGAAGAACAATTGAAGCTCCTTCAGTTCCAACACTCTCGCATTTCTTTCTTTCTTTTTTTTTTTTTTCTTTTTTGTTGAATGGCAGGACCCCAGGCTCGTCCCGAGTCACGGCAGGGCGTTATGACTACTTACGAGCGCACTTCCCGAGCAGAACATGAGCACGGAATAACGTTTGAAAATCTTCTGGAGCATGTAGACACAATGTCAGCTTACAGAATGAAATTTAGCCCCCTATTCAGCTAACATTTCCTAAATGAGGCCCCAGGGGAGAGCAGCTTGAAGCGCAACTTGCTTTCAGCTCGCTGCTTGATTAAGACTGGACAAACAATCAGAATTTGCATCTGAAATGCGCTGCAAAACAAATAAACATGCCTCCAGAAGCAGAGCGAATCCACACCGCAATTAGCAGGTGGCAGTTTGCAGAAGGAAATGAAGAAAAAACAGAAACAGAAGAACAAAAATCCCTCTATCAATCATCTTGCTGGAAGATTTTTTATTTATTTATTTCCTGTTTTTTTTTTTTTCTTCCCCTCCCTGCTGCAGCCAATGGAAGCGGGAACGCTCGTTACCATGCACCGCGTCGCATGGCAATCCGGCAGGACATTTAAAGGACTCTGATAAACTATGCCATTTAAAAGGTTATGACAATTAAAAGCAGCTCACGCAAATTACAGTGCCTGGACCTTTCACACGGATGGATCGCTCTTATCGCCTGGCGCCAAGCTCTCGGCACCGCGTGCCCTCTATTTCCTGCTGCGCCTGCCCCCTCTTGCTCCCTCCATCTCGCCTTCCCCGGCCCCTTTTCACTTCCTTCTCACTCCCCCACCCCCCCCCTCCCGGCTCAGGATGCTTTTATTATCCTGTTAATTAAGCGGGCTCTTAGCTAATATTCAAATGCTGACCAATTAATGACATTGAACTTTGCACGGTACTGCCTCGCCTCTCCTCCCCTCCCCGGCGCCGGGGTAGAGCGGCGTCCTCGTGCCACCTCCTCCTCCTCCTCCACTCTGCTATCATGGGGTTTTGATTAAAAACGCTGGCTCGGGGAGGATGATACGGCCGGGCGCCACTGCCATTGCCACATCGTTTTAATTAACCTTGTGTGGCTTGAATATGGGAGGAAAGACGTCACGATGCGCAGCCGTGAGGCGTAAACAGACAGGAGCTGACACGGGGGGAAAAAAAAATAAAGGTACGTCATCACGTTTTAAATGTAATGGATGTCCACCGCCTAATCTTTACGCATACCTATAAAGCGAAGGCATTAAACAAAATGGCCTCCTGATTTAATCCGGTGTGAATCCGTGTTTCATACCGCAGCCTGGAGTTTGATTTACAAGAGATATTTGGGATCGGGATGAATCAGGGTCGGTAGAGGAGGTAAAGGAGACGTAACAGAAGAAATCTGTCAGGATCTGGCACCAACGTTACATCAAGCAGCAGGAGCACATGTACAGTGAACTCCAGACCGCGCTCGAGATTCTCTCAAAATAGCCTCACCAGCAGGAATCTCTGGTCGGGAAAACGTTGCGGCAAAGTCACGACGTTGTTTTCAAGAGCTAGAGATACTTGAAATGAAATGACGTCGACGTAAAATTGACTACATGTCAAGTCAAGTCAAGTCAATTTTATTTATATAGCGCTTTTAACAATTGACATTGTCGCAAAGCAGCTTTACACAATCAAAAGAAGTAAGTTTTTATGCAATGTGTGTGAATCAAAATGATCAGATTGTCCCTGATGAGCAAGCCGAGGGCGACGGTGCTGAGGGAAAAACTCCCTGAGATGGTAACAGGAAGAAACCTTGAGAGGAACCAGACTCAACAGGGAACCCATCCTCATCTGGGTGATAACGGAGAGCAGGGATTGATCTGCACTCATACTGTGTACTGGAAGTTCAGTGTAACAGGAGATGTGTTAAAATTAAAATTAAAAGGAGTCCAGTTTGTTCCCGGAGGCTCAGGTAGACTGTAGGGGATTCCGGTCCTGAGCTATCGAACAGCTGAAGTCACAGGTCCCCAGAGCATCAATCGATGATAGGATAGTCTTCCTGACTACATGACCGCGGGATAATGTTCAACCAAAGCGCCGTAACACGACGTCCCAAAGACAACATCAAAACAACGTTCATACCGAACTGACACCCAGAGCGGGACGCAAACTTCAGTCCCTGCGGTGAGAGCACTGCATGTTTACATACGGGCCGCTGGGGGACTGGTGCTGCTGCTGCTGCTGCTGGTAGTAAACATAAGCCAAGAGACACCAGACAACAGCAATTTACCAAAATATTGAATTGGAAAGCAGCCAAAAAAAAAAACAACCTCCGTAATGTCTGAGATCTGTTCTGTGAAACAACATGTGATGGCGTCTGGACGCTGCGCAAACACCAGGTTACAGTAGAGACGCCCGGGAGGGGAGACGCACCTTACGGTAATATTCCTCCTGAAAGATAATTAAACAGAGAGGTATAACATTACAGCACTAAGAGATCCGTCACATGAGATACACACGCTGTAGTCAGAATTCTAAACCCGGTTAGAAACGGTAAAGTACCCTGGATGTGTTTGGACGTCGTGCGGATGGACGTTAATCGACGTAAACGTTCCTAATTTCGGATAATATTTCGTTGTTTTGAGGATGTCCTGTACGTGAAGCTGTTGTCTGTTGTGTTCGAGTCGCTCATTCGACATTATCTCGACGTCATTTCGTCAGTTATGCTAATTTTCAAACACAACACTGTCTCCCCAAGGTGGACTTCTTCAGATGCGACGGCCAAAGCCGAACAAATGTTTCCTCCGAATCACACAAAGCCCTCTGTAAACCGCGGCTCATCAAACGTGTAGCAGCAGCTGAACACACACACACACACACACACTCGGAGGCGAGCACTAAGTGTCCCGGTTCTCATTCCACCGACTCCATCGCCTGGCATCAGTACGGGACAGACCCATGCCGTGCTTTAATGCCAGTAAATTTACGATAATAATCTGAATGTTTACCTTTAACATTTTTACATGCATGGGCCTCAGGATTATCGGTCTGGTGCTAATATCAAACATCTCAGAGCTTTCAGGAGCGGAACATCAACTGACATTATTTTAAAGACAATACAGAACATTAATCCAAAGTTAAACTTATTTAAGCTACTTATATTGTAGCAGGTGAGGCTTTGATGTGTAATTAATCTTTGTGCTGTTACACTTCAGGGATGGGGCGGGTCCCCTAGAAGACCCCAAAAAACTGTTGGGATTGAAGTAAGTGCTTATTAATATTGCAGCGGTATCGATCAGTGTGTGAAAAAAAGCAGTTAATAACGGCCCGTGTGCCAGATTTGCAAACTCAATTATGTATTTATGTTTTACTTAGAAATGTACTTTATTGAGAAAGGTACAGGCTTCACAAATGTTTCTAGTTTCACCAATCAGGTGTGAGTTCTCCTGCCTCGTGCCCAGAGTGTCTCAGGACTGACCTGCGATGCCTCCTGACCCTCATCAGTAGAAACAGTTACAGAAGACGAATGGAACGAAATAATGAATGAAAAAAATGTAAAAATGCTATAAAATGTTAAGATGTTGAATTCTCTGCTTCTATACATATAATAAAGCTGTAAAGTGGGCGTGTCTGTACACTGAAGGATGTGAGATGAGTGATAGAACACATCAAGATGGTTTTTGGAATTTTTGTCTGTCTGTTAACGTAAAAACTACCGAACGAGGTGTGTTGGGCCGAGCTTAAGGTAACATTCAGGCTTTGTTTCATTGCAGTCGGCTCACGGGAAGAGAAGCTATGCTAATTTGAGATTTAAATGGAAAACGCCATTATATTGGAAAAAAATAGACCTTGATAATCTACCCTAAAAATCATCAGTTCATCTCAAAATTCAACAGATGGCGCTGTGCATTTTTAATACGCACACTTATGAGTGTGCAACTGAAATCTGCTAAATAAACACGATCTTACACCTTCACTCCGCGCACGTCACAGTAACACTTTTTTTACAATTTTTTTTAGTTCATTCCAAATTTCACCAGATGGCGCTGTATATTTTTTTAAAACGCGTTTATGAGTGTGCCATTAAATTCCACATGGACAAAGTCGCGGCCACGTTCTAGTTTAGAATAAACGCAGAAATGAGACTAAAAAAGATAAACACAAGCCGTCCACCGTCCACCTGCACAAGCGCGGGTAAAAAGAAGCGTTTGATTGGTTTAACGGTGACAGTACGGAGGTAGTGCGGCGCTGCGTCGTGTCAAATGAATTATTCCAGCACTCACTCTTTAGCTGGAGGAGAGTCAGATCCAGCCTTTGTTAGATTACGCCGGACATGAATTTCTCCTGGCTTGCTGACGATTTACTCGTCTATTTCAGTCTTGTTTTGTGTATAATTCTCCAAATTCCTTGTTTCCTTCCTTTTTTTTTTCCTGCTCAGTGTTTGGTATCCATTAAAACCTCCAGCTTTTATATCATCGCCCCCTGTGAGAATTCTTGACAGCTGGAGTGTGAGTAATGCATTTTGACTCTGGGTTGCACATTTATTTGAAGTACTAGAACACAACAAGCTTATATTTGAAAGGGCTTCGTGCCTGAAGCCAAAAGCAGGATTTATGGTGCACGGTTTGAAGATTCAAGTCTAAAACAAGACAAGCAAAGAAAAAAAAAAAAAGAAGAAGAAGAAAAAAAGTCTTTGCAGTCCTTCCTCCACATGTGACGATCAGGACCCTGTCATGCGATCGGAAGCCGAACAAAACAGGTAATGATGTTCCTTTGCATCCGAAAAAAAAAAAAAAAAAATCTTAATGAAATGCCTTCACGAGCTCTTGTCTGTTCAAATGATTGCCAGAGCTACAATAAGAGGACGCGTCTCAGGGAAGCCTACCTGTCATCAGAAAAAAGGGCTGTCACTTCGTTTCTCTGCCCTGTTGATGATTTTTTTTCCTTCTTTTTTTAAGCTGACGCAACACTTCTCATTGCCGAGAACTCGTGTTGGTTTGCGCGCTGACAGCCGAGGCTGCGAGTGAAGGAAAAAAGTAAGGACACTCTCAAAGAGGTGGCTGATGCGTGATGTGTAAGGAAGCCTGTGACAGGACATGGCAGCGCTCAGATAGCAGATAGCAGCCGAGTACAAACACAAAGTCACTTTGTGAATTCAAACGCGGAGGATATGACAGATACGGCTGGCGTGGAAACTCTGTGATTCCCCGGCGCCGAGCCGAGCCGAGCCGAGCCGGACACGTGAACTCGGGAACAAAGCTGCCCCGCTCCCGCACCTCTCGGTGGCTTCCCGCCTCTGGCTATTGCTCGTTTTCTCTCTGCGTCTGCTCGCCGCGGCCAAAAATAGAACGGCGAGGGCCGCGGAGGCCATCGATACGTCAATCAGAGGAGAAAAAGCCCAAGACTCTGGATTCTTCTCTTTTTTTTTTTTCCTCCTTCTTCGAAGGAACAATATTGAAAGACACCAGCGACAGTGTGTGTGCACCCTGCAGAAAATTACGCAATTAAATCGAGTCATAACATTACATCAATGTCAATATACGTTCATTAATGATCAATACACTGAGAATATAATCCCTGATTAAAACAAAGCTTGATTACACAACTGAGTGGATTATACAACTGATTATCATGAATTATGTATTTCTTTCCCTCTAAAATAATATTCCTGACATTTCGGCACAGGCACATGATACAGAGGGGAAAAAAGTCAGTACAGAGACAGAGCGTAGCAGAAATCAATACCTCAAAATGGAAGAGTTAGGCTGTGCGTGGAGCTTCACAGCAGAGATAAGACCGGCCTTAGAAATAAACCTGTACCTGGTTCTCAATTCACACATGCAGCTTCCCGTGAAGATAAAGAAAGAAAGGTCAGGCTAAAAGCAGAGCGCCTTCACACAGGCCGGCGGCTCTTTGGAGAAAAGCTCCTAGTCCCCCGGCCGAGGCAGGGCTAACCTACTGTCTAATCTGGCTCAAGCGCAACAGAAAGAAAAAAAAATCATAAAAATAGCCACACTTCATATCAAGCTCTCTTTAGAGGCTGACTTTGGGAGAAAAGATGAGAAAAGGTTAGCGCGTCTGCCGGACCGCGGCGGGAGATCAATAAGGATGTTTCTTAAACTCGTAGCAGCAGCGTGCTCTTAGAAATTGCTCAAGTGATGACTTTAGTGCTCTTTAAAATACAAAGCAGACTTTTATTATGGCATTCGGGGCCATAACGTAAACATGTGTTAGAGGTCTGGGGTCTCAGGGACGTGTCGGTACACCTGACACGCCCCCCCCCCTCAAAGAAAGAAAGAAACACAGAAAGAAGAAAAATGATTACAACCACAGCGACAAGGCCGGCTTGATTTTGGTCACACAAACCGCATGCACACTTGACCACATGATCCGAATTTGAAGAAACCAAAATGAATCCATGGACCGAACCGGCCTTGTGGAGGCGCGTAATGCTGCGGGGAACGTGCTCATGCCTCATGCACGGCCTCATAATACTGTTTTACTGTTTATTTGGACATCGTCACAAAGGAGCTTTACAGGAACAAAAAAAATCCTGATTTTAATTTTAAAATGTAAAAAAATAAAACACATACGCACATAGCTTTAGTAACTTACTGTATACACAACTTCTCCATCTGTACCGTATACATAATAACCAAACCAGAGGTCAACATCAGGAATCAGGAATCGGACTCAAAATGAAATCCATCCATATTTGGGTGATCGACAGCGGACCATAAACAAACAAACAAACAAATAAATAAATAAATAAATAAATAAATAAATAAAGTGTGACTGTTTAACAGGAAATACATTTCAGTTAACTAAGTCTGACGATGACTTGTTTACAAAACTGTTCAGGGTCATTACAGTCCAACAACTACTGTATCTTAGATACATTTCATACAAACTCAGACGCAGTCGCTAAGACCATCTTCATGGTGTCTAAGTGGATCCAGGTCTAACTCAAAGAAATGTCCCTCCTGGTCACCAGGTCTGAACCCGAAAGAGCAGACAGACCTGCAGCATGGACGTGATGTAATCATCTCACAGAGAGGTTTCTAACATCTAGTAGAATCTACACTGATCAGCCGTACAGTGCCATTAACACAACAAAACATTAACACATTAACACTGATTATCAGTTATATACCAGTAAACTGGAGGCAGGCTCGAGGGCAGGCTCAGTTATACCTGTGGGGACCAAAGGTCAGCCTCACTGGTCCGATCCCAAAGAAAGGCCAATACAGCGCAAATCCTGGGGAAAAGCAATCAACAGAAATGCACCAGAACACCCAGTACACCCAGTACACCCAGTACACCACAGCCTGCCTGGACCAGTAAATCTACAAGTCTAAAGTCTCCAGATCCGAATCCGATGAGCACCTACTGTACTGTATGGGATGTGCCAGACAAACAAGTCCAACCCAATGAGGCCCAAAGGGTCCACTGCAAACATCCTGGTGCCAGACAGCACAGCGCCCCCCAGTGGGCTTGTGGACTGTACACAACACATAACGTTCTGCATGAGGCTGATTGTCAAACCACGAAAAACGGACATCGTCCTGAGACCAGAGTCGGTTTCATGCCGTCTTAATGTGGCGTTTCTAACAACGTGTCCACTGAGAACAACTCGGACTAACTCAAGCCGATTTAAACCTTCAAATCACATTTTATAATGATGATGTATTTTATAACGCGGTTATTTACGATCAAATTGAAAGTATTCTCACATACTGCATAGACCTCTTGTCTAAAGCCATGTGATATAACGTATCTCTATATGTCTAATCCCAGGCGACGCGATCATGTTCAGACACTGCAGGCCGCGCATTAAGACATATAGGAGAGGGATTTGGAAGGTGAAGCGGTCCAGCTGATCTTCTGATTTATCGCCGGACCTCGGCAGGATCATAAAACTACTCATACAGGTCCATAATCCTCCAACACTTGTCGATATATCCACGTTTCAAAATGAGGTCTCGCCTTTCCGGCGGTGTGTGTGTGTGTGTGTGTGTGTAATGGAAAAGCAGGTGATGGTGGGAGATTGTCAAATATAACGCCTCCATCATTAAACTTGATGTGATTGTGGAGTAAAACTGTCCCCTCTCCAATTGAGCCTTCAATTTGCTGGCAAACATGAAAGCGGCGTAGCAGCTGAACAGAGCAATCAGCTGAACAGTGTCCCATATCCCGGGTTAATGGTGGCAGAGGAGGGCTAAAAATTGGGAGTCAGGCTGCCAGAATCATAAAAAAGAAAGAAAAAAAAAAAAAAAAAGACTCTTTATTCCAAGTTTACCGCAAAACGATAGAGTAATAAATGTAGTAAAGAAAAGACCTCTGCACAAAGGGACAGTGCGCTGCTTAGATGTAGGAGGGAAAAAAATAGAAAAGAATAAAGCTGCTTTAAAGCATGATAATTCCTCTTTCAGCTTAGAAAAAGGACAAACGCAATTGTTAACACTCACAACGGCTCACACCCAATTTGAATAAAGAGGATCAGTCCAAGGTGTTATCCAAAGGTCAAGTTTGCCTCTCTGCTCTCAGGACTCCTGTGGATAATTTACTATTCCAGAATACAAATAGCCTGGAGCCGACCTGACCTACATCAGCCTTCAAGTATGGGCAGCCAGAGCGAGAAGCAGAACAGAGAGATAAAGAGCTGGACTTGATTAATGCAATCGCCCTTTGAGTAGGAAGGCGAGGGAGCACTAGCCTGGAGTCCGGCGTTGAGAAAGAGCCGGCTGCGTTGTGAAACGAGGAGCGGTTTGGAAACAAACCGACCATAAAACAGAAACGCTCGCAGATTTCATCAGAGCAATTTCTGCCGAAGATTACGCATGATGGGAAGTTGCATGTTCTCTCCAGACCCTCCTGAATGTTACCAAACTTTGTCTCAAGCTTTCCCAAAGATCCCCGTACCTCCCACTCGCTTCCCTGTGACGCCCCAGAGACCGCGTTCCTGCCTCCGCCAGCCAAATTCCCCCCCTCCGTCTGCAGCTGGAGCTTCAGTTAAATCAGGCGGATTCCTCTCGAGCCATGAGCGATGAGAACCACATGGCCTTCTCCCCCAGGCTTGTGGCACGACGGCACTCCAGGTCGCTCCTTTTTTTATTGCCATGCCTGTTTTCCCCAAATGAACAACTTTTCTTTTGTTCACACATAAAAGCATAAGATGCAGATTGAAAGAAAAAAAAAAAAATGGCTAATTGCAAATTTGGGCAAATTACATGAAAGCAAAGCACACATACAGTACGAGCATTTCTGCTGGACTACAAGATCTCGGATTAATGGCCTCTTCACCTGACTGACTTCTGTCTGACCCCACTAGACACCCTGATAGGAGCACTAGCTTAAGGAGACAGGGTACGAAAGATCACAGAGCGGGAAACGGCATAGATCTCATGCACGACTAATCATATGCATCAGCCTCGAGGAGACCGGAGACTCGACAGGCGGCGCACGGAAATATCGGACGAGGCTTTACCTGCTGCTGCGTGGCGGTACGAGGCTGGCTGAAGGGTGTCTGCTGCTGAGGCTGCTGGGATTGCTGAGACTGGCTGTAGTACCCGGGCTGGCCCTGAGGACAATACCCTCCCATGCCCTGCTGGCCAAAATGAGCAGGAACCTACACGGGACAAAAACACACCATCATCAGAGACGCACTTTTCCTCTCTTTGTCCTGCAAGGAATTTGAATAAAAAAGATACACGCCGGGGATGAACGATAATAGAAGTGTGTGAAAAGTATTAATACAATTTACTGCATGTTTTAGGGAATTCGGCGCACTTGTAATTAGGCCGAGTGAATTCTTCCACTTTATGTAACACGGGAGAGACAGAAGATGACCGTGTTACATTTGCATAAATATTTGATCCATAGCAACTGTTTTTTTTTTTTTTTAAACCGCTCACAAAGCACGCTTCTGCACCAGACTCACTAAGATATTACTCTAATACAGTAATACCTCATCATCACATTATTCTTTCACTCAAACAAATCACAGTTTATTAACAGATCATTCAGACTGAACTCAGAGGCTTGCGATTCGCTTCTGGAGGTGCTGGAACGAGCCGTAACCACAAGGTACAGGAATATAATTACAGTTTGCCATTTGTGTCCACATCATTAAAAACTATTCTACGCTATGCCTCAGTAATACTGTACCTCCAGCACGCTGTCTAAACATTATACATTATTAGAATTCAAGAGAAATAAAAGAAAACTGAACACACAGGCAGCTGCTTCTCAACCTCGGAGTTGTGACCCCACACGGGCTCGTCCGAGACACACGACGGGGTTTATACCGTAGATACTGTATACTACTGCTGATGATAATAATAATAATAAAATATTACAAGAAATGAATTATCATCAATTATGGATCGATTACAACTGAGAAAGGTCTAAAAACATGGAACATTCATGCACACTTGCACTCACCCTGGACATTTCTGTTTCATTTCATTTCGCACACTTTTGCACATTTATGGTCATTACATCTCACATCCGTTGCATATTTTCAAACTCCCAAGACATTTCTACATGAGAATTCTAAATTCTGTCAATTTCCACACCAGTTTACACATTTTCCATATCTGTACAGCCGTATCGTCTATATTTTGTATATGTTGAATGCTTTTTTAAAATATTTTGTATATTATATATTTTGTTCTTCTATTTTTCTATTTATATACTTTTCTTTAAGTTTTTCTATGTTTTATTCTTATTCTATTCCATAATTTATTTCTTTTTGATAATCTCGCCTTTAAGGTCACGAGTGGTTGTATAAACAATTCACTGCATATTATACTGTGTGTGACAAAATTTGAATTTGAATTGCAAACGGTGTGTAAAAATAATTCTTATATAAAATAATAATAATAATAATAATAATAATAATAATAATAATAATAATAATAATGTATAGCTTAGTGAAGTGGCTTCTCAGATTCTGGACAAACCTGGTGACAGAGGCAACTTAACACGCGTGACATATTCTTGTTTCAGGCTAAAGCTATCTATACTTTCTTAAAATAAAATTTACAACAAAGCAAATAAAAAAAAGATTGCAAGCAAAAATGTCTCCTCCTATTGGCGGATACTGTAGATCTGGTGTGTTGTAGTTTTATTTTAAGAAAGTATAGATAACTCTAACTATGTACAAGATATTTTTACTCACCATCATTTTTGCAGTGTATTGTAATGTATCGTTATCTATCAAATAGTTCCCTTGTGAATCTACAAATACGAGGGCTGTTCAAGTCAAACTGGGACTTTTGATTGTACAGAATAAACACTCCCTTTATGTCTCTACTGTACATAATCCCCTGATACACTGATGCACTTATCCCAGTGTGTCACTAGCGCTTGGACACCATCAGGGTTTAAAGTTCTCTCAGTACGCCGGAGCCGTGATCGGACCGTCTGTGTGATTCACATTTGAAAAATGTCTTGGAGCGAGGTCAGGGCTGTACACGATAACTCCCAGCCGAGTCCCGAGTGTGTGCGGCTCCCACAGACACGTGCGGCTCTTCTGCCATTTGGTGAGACGCTATCTGTCGATTGTCAAGGCCTTCTTTAGAAATTTCAAACAAATACGTTTGAACTCAAGTCCCGGTTTGACTTGAACGCCTCTAGGTATTTCATAGTGTGTATACTAATTAAATGGTCGCTTCAGAGTTACACACACCTACACAGTGTACTTACTAAACCAGTGTAAGCAAACAGGAACGCTGTAAATATTCCACAAGCCGCCGCTGCGACTCGAACCCGCCGCACTACTGTCTGTTGTCTGTGCTGCGCAGGGTTCAGTGGCCTTGTGTGTATTGAATCACACAGGTTGTTTGTAAGAGCCGAGATTAAATGTGCAATCTCATCGGCGTTGCGTGATTTTAATAAGCTGCATTGCGTCACACGAGCCCAGTCCTGTCATTAGACTCGGTGAGAGCAGAGCGCCTGCAGTGGGGAGCGCTAACACGCGGCCGTTTATCAAAGCATCGTTAAACGCGAAGGGGAGAAGAAGAAAAAAAAAAAACGGAACGTGTTTGCGACTTTTCTCTCTTGTGTGTAATGTTTGCAGGAATTATACCAGACATGTGTAACAGAGTTAGAATTGCACTTTGTCAAAATTATAATATTTTCATATTGTATTGTGATTTTTATTTATTTAAAGATTTTATTTAATATTTGTGAATTTTAT
>QMIH01004053.1:1292-23987 GCA_003987875.1 Clarias batrachus | reverse complement strand
CACCTGACACACTTAATTCCTCCTCCCTGAGAATATCTTCAAATTCGATCTCATCAGGTATAACTAGAACAAAATATATTATTATGAGTAAAATAGACATCTTTACAATGTATTATTTTGGTCAAAAGTAGGTTAGAATGATTATAATTCATACCTGGGTTGTTTGGGAATAGTGGATATGGGGTAGGGCTATTTCGCTCTACTCAGCCATCGACTTACTCTTCTGGTACAGCTTCAAAATAGGAAATAAATGAAAAATATAATTATGCAAAAGAAAAAAGGCGTTATAGTATGGAGTATTTATACTTTTATTTGTAACTCACGGATAGGTCTCACAGTTGCTAAGGGTGTTTGTAAAGAAGAGTCACGCGTGAGGGTTTCAATCTCATCGTCGGAAATTACAATGATTTCATTTTCTAAAAGATCAGAAAAGATGTAAAATATTCTCTTAGTAACCTACCAACAAGTTTTAGCTCACTACACACTTTTATGAGACAAAATAAATTACCTAGTAAGTTTGTGTTCGTTTGTAACAATTAGGGATTGGTCGCTCGACACCCAGTTTCGACACAGGTCTGGAGTTTTCGATAGGCTAGTGCTTTGAAACAGTGTTCTGGAGCGTTGCTTGAAATGAGGCTGTCACGTGACCTGTGGAAATGAAGCTTCATTACGTCACTGACACGTCACGCAGGGCTCAAACACAGAGCGTGTCCCATTCCCACTATCCATTTATTCCAATGTTATAATAATATCCATAATTGTCATGCCTATATGTTTTTGACGTCGTGTATTATTGTTAAAAATATACATAATAAAAACAATGACGCTTGATTGTCTGTTGTATGAATGCAAATTAAAACGCCTTGCGGGCTCAACCACTGTTCCCAAAAAGAATAAAAGTCCTTCCTCAACTACAAACTAGTTCGCTGCTTGTAAACGCCGTCGTTGTGAATGCCGTCTTATTAAATATACAAACAAAACCTTCCGATGAACAAAACATGTGAATGGCACAGCTGGTGTAGGGATTATTTTTTGACCACCAGATGGCGAAGTAGCGCACTGTGTCGAAAAGCTTCGAAGCATCAACGCAGTTTGTTGTAAAAGCTTCACTGCTTCAGAAGCTTCGTTCGGCACATCCCTTGGAACAATATCCTACGAGTGATCTTACTCTGTAATAAAAACATACGAATTTACCTATCAGTTAAAAGTAGAAAAGTACATGTTAATTTACAACCATTTTGATAAGTCAACACAACACTGAAGGCAAACTTTTTCAAACTGTTCTACGTCTCCATTAAGTTCTTATTGTAAAATGACTTGAATATCATCAAACAGAGAAAAGTGTTTCTTCTTACCGTTTAGAAAAGCCATGGTCTCAGAGGAAATGATGAGGTTCTTTGGAGACTTGGTAAAAGTAAAGGCCTTCATTTGGATGTGTGCCAGGTTGACCATCTCTCTGCATTTATAACATGTTTAGATTGGCTGTCGGTGAGGGGGAGCGGGGGGGTAGGGGGGGATATGTATCTCCCGTGGTATGAAGTGAAGAAAATTTACTTTTCTAAGAGTTTCATTTTGTAAAATAGATATCTTTAATACAACAGTAACAAGCAAACCAGGTAAAAATAATTTTTTGTCAATTTGTACTGATTGCGCAATATTTAAGTCACAGGAATAAGGAAATGATTCATGTGTTATCAATGCATAAGAATTTGCTATTCCAGTCACAGTGATCTATGATCTATGAATCTATGAATATGATTGAGAATATTATTCTCAATCATTAATTTATTGGTGTAGTTTATCCAAACATAAATTAAATTTTGTGTTATGCTTTTAAAGACAGTTTAGGAAACATTTAATTGTGTGTTAATGTGTTTAATGTGTTTAATGACTTAAACATGTTTAAACTTTTACTTTCACAGGAAAAAAGACAACATTCTTAATGACTTAAACAACTGGTATAAACAATTAAGAGACAACTACCCTTAATGACCCTTCCATAAGTTGACTTGAGCTTTCAAAATTAGGTTGATATTTTGTATATCCCAGAATGGAAAGAAGTAAAAAACATTGACTTTCACAGGAAAGGAGACAACAATTTTCTTAATGACTTAAACATGTGAAAACATTTAACTTTCACAGGAAAGAGGCAGTAACATTCTTAATGACTTAAACAACTGTAGAAACTATTAAGCGATATCTACCCTTAATGACCCTTCAATATATGTCACCTTTGACCTTTAGCTGTCAATATAATTATGATTTCTGATGACCTTTGACCTTTCAGCAATCAATCAAAGTTTGACGTTTTCCTTCTTTATTTCTCTCTCACGCAGTCCATGATTCACTGTACATGATGAACTAATTCTGTCTAATGTATTATAACTAAATGTTTATAAGCATGTTCTCTACCACCAACATGGAAACATGAGTCTTCATCACTCAGATTTTCACCACAGCCTGAATATAAAAGAAAAAATATGTATTAATAACCATAAACTGGCCTGTGGTTCTTCATGATCAACAGTATATAATCATCTCTACTTCAAGGGAAACATCATCTCCCATTTATAATTAATCATTAATCATTCAACATTTGTAACAATTATTAATCAACACTACTGAGTCATTTAGCTCTTGTTCTACAGTTATATTTAAGTGCAGACTTTAAGAACAAGCTGAGGTGAATTTTACAGGAATGACAGAAGACACGGTGTGGAGGTAGAGTGCTGGAAGAAGTGTCAGAGTGAGGAAAGTGGCTGCTTAAATACTATATTTGTAGCAGTGTGACAAAAATTAATTATTATTTGAATGAGCTTTTATAGGAGTTGAGAAGAAAGTGTGCTGCTTATCAGAATCAGGGAAAAGCAAAGACCATCTTGTTCAGACAAAAGCAGCAGTATGAAGTCAGAGATAGCAAGGAGACGAGGTGTTCATTTACAAATCACTCTCATGCACGCATTTGTGACATTTGTAGACTGTAGTAGTAGTCTGACTCCCTGTCTTCTACCTTCACATGAACTTTAAATTAACACACTGAACACAAAACAGCATTAAAACCTATTTGGAAAAGTATCTATTTAAATAAAATGCAATTGTTAAAAAAATGTTCCTGACTTCTTATCTGCGATTTATTTAAACTAAAGAGAAAGGTACAAACTAATCATCAATTATTAATTATTAGTCATTATTAACTTTTTGCCAATCCTTATCTAAGAGGTTATTACTCACTAGATTGTAATGTTCATCATCCTTAAGAGCAGACAGCAGGTTCTTTCCTGAGTCTCCTATTTTATTATAGGACAGATCCAGTTCTCTCAGGTGTGAGGGGTTTGATCTCAGAGCTRAAGTCAGAGCAGCACAGCCTTCATCTGAGACACCACACTTATACAACCTGTAGACACACACCCAATCTCACACACACACACACACACACACACACGCGCACACACACACGCACGCACGCACGCGCACACACACACACACACACACACACACCACTCATTAAATCTAAAGCAAAGAAACAACACTTGTTGCACCAGACTCTCTTCTGGTTGTATTCAATGCGTCGTATTGTGGACTGAACAAAACACATCAGGTCTTTATACATTTTCAGTATCTATTGTTTTCTTTTGTATATTTAATAGAGCAGGATCAGACTAGTGTGTGGGGAGGGTATTAGAACCTTGGTTCATGTGCTTTTAAATCCAGAATGTGAATGTGTTTATTTAGTATTGACAGGAATAACACTCACTGTAGTTTATTCATACAGAAAGTGTTTTTCATGACATCGTTTAAGATTAGTCAATATTTTATTATTAATATTTAAAAATAAGTTATTACCCCAGTGTCTCCAGTTTACAGTGAGGATTCTCCAGTAGAGCAGAGAGACACTTCACTCCTGAGTCTCCTATATTATTCCAGGACAGTTCCAGATATCTCAGATGTGAGGGGTTTGATCTCAGAGCTGAAGTCAGAGTAGCACAACCTTCATCTGAGACACCACAATCACCCAACCTGTAGAAAGACGCAATGATAAAATAATCTTACTTTAAAGTGATGTTTGTAAAATAATTGTAATTTAAAAAATGATCAATGATGTGTCATCTGGTCATTCAGTTCATTCTGGTCAGCAGTTGACTTCATTTTTATTGCATCATAACATTGCTGAGCCTTGACCTGAACAATTGAAGCAACCCAAGATCATAACACTGCCTCCAGAGGCTTGGACAGTAAGCACTATGCATGATGGGTGCATCGCTTCATGCACTTCCATACTTACCCTGATTTGCCCATCACTGAAATAGGCTCAATCTGCACTCATCAGACCACAAGGCCTTTTTCTATTGTGCCAAAGTCTTTATTCTTGCCAGTGAATTATAGTCTTTCTTTATTAGTATCTTCATTAAAAAGTGTGTTTATTATGGCCACTCAGCAATTTAGTTCCTTGTCACACTGTGTGAGTGAATTGCTTTTACTTTCACTTTTAAACATAGCTGTGGTTTTCCTGCCATTGAACTTCAAGTGTTCTCCAATTGTGCTCATTTATGGTGTTTTTTTCTGATTATATTTCTTATGGGAAAATGCACTATCCTTCCTGAACCTAAAATGTTTGAACAAATCCTGCATGAACATCATTGAATATGAAACTTTTAACTTTAAATTGTTTTTATTAAATTTCATGTCATTTTTGTATTTTTTACTATTTATTTATTTTATTTTCTCCTCCTCCTTTCCCTTCCCAAAATAAACTTTTCCCTACACCCACGCACACACCCACACTCAAAATCATCAGCGTGCAGTGAAAATAAACAATCTTCTTCCTCAGGACATTGATGATGAACCTAAAACTTCTGCTTCAGTCTCACTATTAGAGAATGTGCCTACTGGGGAGCAGGTCATGTGACTCTCAGAGAGATGATCTTACACCAATGTCTCCAGGTTACAGTGAGGATTCTCCAGTACAGCACAGAGACACTTCATTCCTGAGTCTCCTATATTTTTATAGTACAGCATCAGGCATCTCAGGTGTGAGGGGTTTGATCTCAGAGCTGAAATCAGAGCAGCCAAGCCTTCATCTGAGACATCACACTCACGCAAACTGTAGAGAGACACAATGACACACTCTTCATCAGCAGATATTTGACTGCTTCTCACAGTCCTAAATTACACATTTTGGGCAGCTTTCTCAAGCAATAATGACATAACAGAAACAAAGTAGCTGCAGCACCAGTGTTTTAACATTAAACTGGCATGAGCTTTAACTCAAACAGAATTTCAGTGTTAAGTAATGTTAATACCGTCAGATAGGATTTTTTAGAAGAAAACAAATAGAATTTAAATACATATTCTAATGCCTGACAGCATTGACGAAAATCCTGTAATGAACTGAAAAGGTTGTTATTGTACAAAAATATTACAACTGGGAGGCTGTTCCAAAACAGGGTTTGATGACCAACATCTCATTGTTAAACAATACAGTATGTATTAGTTTTTTTTAGAAGAAATAGTGTTTTTTTTTTCTTTTCTTCAAATTAAAACCATGTTTGTCCCAGTTCTCAAGAACAATTGAAGTAGCCTGGAAAGGTTTACAAAGCCATTTCTAAGGCTTTGGCACTTAGGCAAACAAAGGTGAGAGCCATTATCCATAAATTGGAGAAAGCTTACAACAGTGGTGATCCTTCCCACTAGTGGCCGGCCTACCAAATTTACTCCAAGAGCACAATGATGACTCATCCAGGAGCTTATAAAAGAAGCCAGTACAACATTTAAAGAACCGCAGGTCTCAGTCGACTCAGTTAAGATCAGTTTTCATGATTCAACAATAAGAACGAGACTGAGCAAAAAAAGCATCCGTGAGAAAGTTCCAAGGCAAAAGTCACTACTGACCAAAAAGAACACAAAGGTTCATCTCACATTTACCAAAAACAATATCTTGAATGAGACTTTCAGGCAAACATTCTGTGGACGGATGAGAAAAAGTTAAACTTTTTATAAAATGTATGTCTCGTTACATCTGGCATAAAACTAACACATGATTTCATAAAGAGAACATTATACCATCAGACAAACATGGTGGTGGTAGTATGGTTATCTGGGGCTACTTTTGCAGCTTCAGAACCCAGATGAATTGCCATATTTGATGGAATCATGAATTCCATGCTCTACCAGAAAATCCTGAAGGAGAATGCCTGGCCATCAGTTTGTGACCCCAAGTTCAAGCGCACATAATCAAGATATGCTGCAGGACAATGATCCAAAACCCACCAGCAGGTCCATCTCTGAATGGATTTTTTTTAAAAAAGGCTTTGGAGTGTCCTAGTCAAAGTCCAGACTTAAATGCGATTGAGATGCTGTAGCAACATGGTAGACAATCCAATGTAATAAAAATTAATAAAGTAAAACAGTGTTGAAAAGGATGTGCACTGTAGAACATGCAAAACCCTTTGGCTGAATCAGATCAGAAGTCTTGGTCTATGTTTTCTTTTTAATGATTTATTTTATAATTTATTTAACTAAAAGTAATTGGTTATAATAATGAATTTAGATTTTAAATTATAACTCATAATTTTGTAATTTTAATAAAAATTTTCTAAATAAACCAAAACATTTTGAGTGCACTGAGGGATGCAGTGGGAGCTGCAGAATTCCCAAATCCCTCAAAGACAGCACGCATTGTTATTGTCACTCTCAAAGAGATGATTTTACCTCAGATCTTCTACTTTATTGTGAGGATTCTCCAGGACAGCAGAGAGAGTCTTTACTTCTGAGTCGCCTAGTTTCTCATCATTCAGACTTAATGTTTTCACAGTCAGATGCAATTCTCTCAGATTGGAGGTTTCTGAGTTGAGCGCTGAGACCAGGGCTGAACAACTTCTCACTCCAATGACATCACACTTGATCCTGAAGTAAATAATAATTTGCACAAACTTTATTCCATTGTGTATTATTAAACAAGTCCTCAAATCTTTCCCTGTCCCTTCCTTATTTTCAAACAAGCTAAAAGTACAAACACCAGTTAGAGTAACCTCTCGCAGCCGGAGGTCTAGAGAGAGCTGATTGGCCGAGCTCTCTCAGAGGGGAGGGATGAGAGGTACTTAGTGCTCCCACATTAATCACGGCTCTACAGCCATTCAGGGGCGTCTGTGAGCTCGCGCAACAGAGGGAGCGGATAGCGCTGTCCTCTGAGTGTGTTACACCGCCCCCAACGGTGCGCGAGCGAGCAGTTCGAAAAGATGCGGTCTGCTGGCGTCACGTGGTTCGGAGGAAACACGTGATAGTCTTCGGCCCTCCCGGCTGAGTGGTAGTAGTAGCCTTAATGTGGGAGCCCCCTAGTGACGGGGAGGAATTGGACACGACTAAATTAGGGAGAAAATCGGGGAAAAATCCAAAAAAAAAAAAAAAAAAAANCACCAGTTAGACAATATGCCAAAAGGGACTCTACTATGGAACCCCAAAATGTTCAAAATTAAATAAATAAATAAGACATGATGAAATAGATAACTCTATGAATAAATAAGACACATATGTAATATGAGAATGATATTGTGAAATAATGGAACACATTTTGAAAAAAAAAGCTATTATTGTGAAAAATATTGCTCTCTGATATATAAATTTACTTATTATTATGAAATAATATTTCATGGCCATTATTTTTCCCAGTAACAGAGATTATTGCAGAGGCGTTTTATTTAATTCCAGCTGTTTTTATTCCAAAATGTCATTTTTTCAAAGTCAGTATTTATTTAAAAATCCCCTTTTTCCCGATGGCCTATTTATTTCATAATGCGACTTTTCAGCAGAATGAGTCGTTCTGTCAATCAGTGCCAGTGGGTTGGACCTGCGCGCCTATTGGCTGATCCTTTAACATCGATTAGTTTCCCTGGATACCTGCTCCGCGGACCGCCGCTACAGCTAGCAACAACGTGCTAGGCAGAGGCGGACTGGCCATCTGGAGCTCCGGGTGTTTTCCCGGTGGGCCGCTGGCTAACGCGGGCCGGTCCAGTCAGTACGTAAATTTATTGTAAAATGAAAGAAACCATACTATTGCATCTCTCTTTTACGCAGATAGATGAGTTGATCGTACGGTCGCCGCCGACAAAGAGCGTATGTTTTGTAACGGCCACTACTATGTTGTATTATGTATGTTCAGTATGTTGCTCTTAAAGAGTTGCTGCGGAGATGTGCGCGTGAGGAGGTGTGCGCGCGCTGCGGAGGAGAGAACGAGGTGTGCTGCTCTCCCCCCGAAATGCTCTATTGTTTTACCCTTTTCTGTACTTTTACTTTATGTTTTGTATTATAGTTTTGTAACGCTGATAAAGGTTTTGTGCTGAACGCTATTGTTGGCTCTGAGATCTTTTTTCCCCGGCTATCCGACGCAAAGCAGCACAGTTTGTGTGAATGTATTGTAATCCTATTCCATTACCTGTTCTGAAACACGCCCCTTTAACTTTTAATTTATAGAGGGAGAGATATGGATCCTTTCTTAATACAGCAAAGAATGAATAATTGCCATGGATGAAAATGGAAAAAAAAGAAGAAAAAGTGGAGCTGAAAATGTATGCGACAAGAAGAAAAAGCTTTAAAAGCAGATGCTGTGAAATTCTTCAGATTAGCAGATTATGCCTTTTGCAGTTGCGCAGGCTCTGTCAGCTCTAACATTACGGTCAGGGACAGTACAAACTGGAATAATGAACAGGTAAACTGGAATAAAATAAAAACTAGTTACTCATTTAAATTATTATTGTAGTCAATATTAATTCAAAATAAGGCTGAGAAAATATATTTTTTTATTAATATTGACTACAGTAATTACTAGCATGAGCTGATGCTGCTACTGATTTTATTCCAGATTACCCGTTTAGTTTGATTCCCATTCTTTTCCCTCTGCTCTGGTAGATCAGGAGAGAGGTGTGGGTCATCATCAGCAGGCACTGGTTCATCATCACTGACCCTGCTGCACTTGCAGCTTACACTGATAAGTGGTATATCTTACACTGACTGCATCAAGATGATACCCCCTGACTAGCTAAAATATTGTCTTTATAGTTTTATATTTTGTGTATCTTAATGTTCTTTCCTTTGTTTTATAAATATGACCAAATATATGTTCAGTGATGCTTCAAATAATATGCTTAAAAAGCATTTATTTCTGTATTGCATTATATTTTTATTCTAGTAAGTTGTGTTAAAAATAAATCTCCACATTAATGAGCCAGTGTATTATGTGGGATGTGGTGAGCTGCTGTGGGCCAGGAAGTCCAGGGCCACTTTTTGGTCCCAGACCGCCCCTGATGCTACGTCAAAAGTCACGGAAGATGGCGGACTGGTGTGAACTGCTCATTTTAGCAGATCAGATAGAGAGAGATAATTTACCACACTGTAAACCTGATTAAGTTGGCAATACTCAAATATTTGTGACCACTGTATTTATTCCCATTTGTATGACTGTGGTAAGACCTCCTGTAAACATTCACACACTATGGGCAATTTGGAAACACCAATTAGCCTAATGTGCATATTTTTGGACTGTGAGAGGAAACCGAGGGTGGCAGAGATTCCCGGCCAGGCTCGATTCCCATCTCTGTGTGCATGGAGTCTGCATGTCCTCCCCGTGCTTGGTGGGTTTCCTCCCACAGTCCAAAGATATTCAGGTTAGGCTAATTTGTGAATGAGTGTGTGTGTGTGTGTGTGTGTGCCCTGCGATTGATTGGCACCCTGCCCAGGGTGTACCCTGCCTTGTGCCCTAAGACTCCTAGGATTAGACCCAGGTCCCCGCGGGCCTGCATACAGGATAGAAGATGAGTGAGTTAGAGTGAGAGGAAACTGGAGAACCCAGAGGAAACCCACCAAGCACGGGGAGAACATGCACTCCATGCACAGACTCGACATGATAATAGAACCTGGGACCTGGAAGTGGAAGGCAACAATGCTGCCATCCTTCCTCCCACATATTTGTTTTGTCATTTTGATATTCTGCCTTCCTGGAGTAGTTCACATCTGGTCCTACAAAAGTTTTTGCATTTATAGACCAAGCTCAATCACTGTATTTTGATTTGTCAATTGTTGGTTCCCGAAACAATGTCAAACACCTACAGGATTTAGTGACATGTCTAATGACTGTTTTATCACCTGGTCCTGAGGGTACACAAGAACCTTTTTTTTACATATCTCCCACCTGGTGACACTATCAAATTCCAAATTGCATTTGTACTTGCAAATTGGAAGAACGCCAATTAGTTGGTGCCATTGCATCTTAGTGCGTGCTAAACAAAAAGAAGCTTGATGTTTTCACATCAAACGTTGCATGTCATTTGCCCCAATGGTGCCCAACCAGCTATATTATTATTATTATTATTATATAAAATGCTGTTTAGTACAGCAAGTCCCCAACTTACGAACATTCGAGTTACGAATTTCCTCATATACGATTGGACCACGGAACATCTATAGACGTGAACAAATCGCGACAATAGCTCACGTGTATTACAGACACTGCAGTTTCTGTTTTTTTGTATATGTTTCCCCTTAATAAATAAAATCATTACAAATTATATTTTGTAGTTTCTCTGGTTATCTTGGTGTAATATTCAAATTTATTAATGATCTGAATTATTTAAGTGTGACAAATATGCAAAAAAATGTTAAACTTTAGGAAGGGGCAAATACACATATATATTTAAAGGAATTTGTTTTAAAAACTATTTTATTCTTTATGCACAACCCGAATTCTGGAAAAGTTGGGACGTCTGGAAAATTTGAATAAAATGAAAACTAAAAGACTTTCAAATTACATGAGCTATTATTTTATTCACAATAGAACATAGAGAGAACATAAATGTTTAAACTGAGAAATGTAACAATTTTCTGTACAAAATGAGCTTATTTCAAATTTGATGCCTGCTACAGGTCTCAAAATGTTGGGACGTGGGCATGTTTACCATGGTGTAGCATCTCCTCTTTTAAAAAAAAACAGTTTGAAGACATCTGGAGTTTCTCATAACGTCCATGATTTCCAACAAGAATGTCAAATTTGCATTCGTCCGTCCGTCCGAAAACTTTTCAGTCCATTTTAAATGAGCCTTGGCCCACAGGACACGACGGTGCTTCTGGACCATGTTCACATATGGCTTCCTTTTTGCATGATAGAGCTTTAGTTGGCATCTGCAGATCTGCATGGCAGATTGTGTTTACCGACAGTGGTTTTTGAAAGTATTCCTGGGCCAATACAGTGATGTCAATGACTCAGATTTGCAAAACTTTTGGCATGTGACATTGAAATACTTTCTTTTTAAAGTATTACTTTCTTTTTATGCACTCTTACACAGATTGGAGATCTTTTCTTCTGAGAGGCTCTGCCTCTCTAATACATACATTTTATAGCTAATCATGTTACAGACCTGATGCTGGATGTTTTCCCAGCAAAATACTTTCAAAATATAGCACTGTCCTAACTTATTTGAGAACTGTAGCAGGCATCAAATTTGAAATGAGCTACTTTAGTGAATAAAGCGTAACATTTCTCTGTTTATTATTATATCTCTATTGTGAATAAAACATTGGATAAAGTTATTTGAAAGTCTTTTAGATTTTCTTTTAATATAAAACATAAATTTTCCGGAATTCGGGTTGTAATTGCATTAAACCCACTTGAATCATGTTAAGACCTCATTCAAAACATCCCAAAGTACATATTTGTAAGTGTTTCTGTTTCCATGTACAGTAGAACAGTTATATGTAGCTATACTTACATTGCTTTTCTGGATGCTGCAATTACAGGCATCAGCGTCAGAAGAACAGATTCTGATATTTTATCTGCACTGGTGTATTTACTCTGGTCAAATTCTTCCAGCTCCTGTGCTGATGTCAGTAACACAAACACCAGAGCAGACCACTGTGAAGACGAGAGTTCACTTCGTTTTCCAGATGTCAGGTAGCGTTGGATTTCCTCCACTAAAGAATCATCACCCAGTTCATTCAGACAGTGGAACAGATTGATGGTTTCCTCTATAGAATGGTTTCTACTGATCTGCCTCCTCTTAATGTAATGAACTGTTTCCTCTGAGCTCTGGGAGCTACTTCCTGTCTGTGTTACTAAGGCCTGTAAGAGTTTCTGATTGGACTCCAGTGAGAGACCCAGAAGAAAGCGAAGGAAAACATCCAGATGTCCAGTCTGACTTTTTAAAGCCTGATATACAGCACACTTGTGGAAATCTAAAAATGTATTTTTTTTCTTCTTTTTCTGTTTCGAAGCTTGACCATGTATAAGAACATTTCTTTTTTTCATCATGAACATCAGGTGCACATACAGAGCTGCGAGGTGTTCCTGAACGCTCAGATGAACAAAGCAGTAGACTTTACTCTGGTGAAGCCCAAACTCCTCTCTGAAGATCTGCGTACACACACCTGAGTACACTGCTGCTTCTCTCACATCAATGCCACACTCTCTCAGGTCTTCCTCATAGAAGATCAGGTTCCCTTTCTTCAGCTGYTCAAAAGCCAGTTGTCCCAGTTTAAGAAGCATTTCTTCATCACTCTCCTGTTTGATTTGAATGATGAGGAAGTGTGTGTACATTTGAGTCAGAGTCTTGGGGATCTCTCCACTCTCTGCTTCACCCAACATTCTCTCTAGAACAGCGGCTGAAATCCAGCAGAAGACTGGGATGTGACACATGATGTAGAGGCTTCTTAATGACTTCAGGTGTGTGATGATGTTATTGGCCAGGCTCTGATCACTGATCCTCTTCCTGAAGTACTCCTCCTTCTGTGGGTCATTGAACCCTCGTACCTCTGTGACTCGATGGACACACTCAGAGGGGATTTGATCAGCTGCTGCAGGTCGGGAGGTGATCCAGATGAGAGCAGAGGGAAGCAGATTCCCTTTGATCAGGTTTATCAGCAGCACAGGCACTGATACTGATTCAGTTACATCACACACTCTCACTGTGTTCTGGAAATCTAGAGGAAAACGACACTCGTCCAATCCATCAAAAATGAACAGAACATTTTCCCAAATGGACATTTCAGTTTCTTTTATTTCCTTAAAACAGACATGAAGGAGCTCCATCAGACTCAGTTTCTGGTCCTTCATCAAATTCAGCTCTCTGAAAGGAAGTGGAAATATGAGGTGGACGTCCTGATTTGCTTTCCCTTCAGCCCAGTCCAGAATGAACTTCTGCACAGAGACTGTTTTTCCGATGCCAGCGACTCCCTTTGTCAGCACAGTTCTGATGGGTTCGTCTTGTTCAGATAAGGGCTTAAAGATGTCATTGCATTTGAATGGTGTTTCATTTGTTCTTGTTCTTCTGAATGCTGCCTCGATCTGTCTTGCCTCATGTTCATTATTGACGTCTCCACTGTCTCCCTCTGTGATGTAGAGCTCTGTATATATGTCATTTAGGAGTATTTGGTGTCCCATGTTTATTATCCCTTGATGCAAACACTGAAACCTCTTCATCAGATTTAATTTGAACTTTTTCAGGATTTCATTCTTGGCAGCAGATTCTGGGTCATGCCTATGAGATGGTGAAGCAGAAAAATGTGGTGAGTCCAATTATTAGACTTTTCTAACCTTAATTTTTCTGACTGGTTGCCACATATAGCACTTTTGCTATGTTCTCACTGTGCTTGCTTCATTTAATTTACATTTGTCTTAATCATTTTTATATCTGTCTCCGTAGACATTGAAAACTTTATTGTTCTGTTACATGTGATTTTCAATTTCATAGCATTATCTAGTCTATAGCTACTGTACATAATCACTGCCCATAGCCTTGTTAAAAATTACTGTATATATAAATGTACTCATTTAACTAGCACTGTACAAGTTGCACAATGTCAATATTTGCACTGATGTAAATACACCAATATTTGCACTTTTGTTAGAGGCTAAACTACATTTTGTTGCTGATTGCTTTTACCTATTCATAACCACCCCCTCAACATCCATCTGTTCAGCTTTGGCTGACTTCGAGTGCCATGTCCTCTCACTGTCATCAACAAGGCTTAAGGCCCAAGGACTGCATGGCCTGCCCTCTTCACTTACCTTCCTCAAGACCTCCACTCTTTTCATCTGCCCACCCTTCTCCTTTTCTATAAATAAAAACTCACTTTCCCTACTGAGTTGTCACCACATGTATGTTTCTTGCTTGCCCCCTGTGATACCTTTAAACTACAGTCTTATGCAAAAGTTTAGCCACCCCTTGATAAATAACAGATTTTGTTGATTTTTTAATTGAAAAGATGTTACCACATTGGAAATGGACAAAATGCACAATATTTTTAGCAAACATTGRTGCATAGTTAGTTTTTATGTCATAAATTGAACAAAGATAAAAAATAGAAACATTATTGTGGCACTGTGCAAAAGTTTGGGCACCCTACATAATCAGTACTTAGTAACACCTCCTCTAGCAGATATCACAGCTTTCAAACGCTTTTTATAGCAGCTAAAAGGCTTTCAATTCTTGTACTTGGGATTTTCTCCCATTCTTCCTTGCAAAAGGCTTTTAGTTCTGTAATATTCTTTGGTCGTCTTGCATGTACAGCTCTTTTAAGATCTACCCACAAATTTTCAATGATTTTTAAATCAGGGGACTGTGATGGCCGTTCCAAAATGTTCGGCTTGCGTCTCTTGTGGTATTCGAAGAGAGGTATGTTTAGGATCATTGTCCTGTTGTAGAAGCCGTCCCCTTTTCAGCTTCAGCTTTTTTACAAATGGCGTGATGTTTGCTTCCAGAACTTGCTGGTATTTAGTGGAATCCATTCTTCCCTCGACTGCAATGTTTCCTGTGCCACTGTCTGCAACAAAACCTCAAAGCATGATAGATCCAACCCATGCTGAATAGTTTGGCAAGGTGTTCTTTTCATGAAATGCTGCTCCTTTTTCTCTCCAAACATGCAGTTGCTGATTGTGGCCAAAGAGTTCTATTTTAACCTCATCAGTCCACAGCTTTTGTTCCAAAATGCATCAGGCTTCTTTAGATGTTCAGTTGCATACTTCTGACGTTGGATTTTATGATGGGGATACAGGTAAGGTTTTCTTCTGCTGACTCTTCCATGAAGGTCTTGTCTGTGCAAACATCGCTGCACAGTTGAAAGGTGCACCACCACACCTGAGTATGCTAAATCTTCCTGCAGTTATTTTCCAGTCAAATGGACCAGCATATGTGCAGTTCTCTCCGAGAGTTTTCCTGGTCTTCCTGATCTCATCTTGACCTCCATAGTTCGCCTGAACTGCCATCACTTAATTACATTTCTCACTATGGAAACTGAAAGCTGACAACGCTTTGCTATCTTCTTGTACCCTTCTCCTGCATTGTCAGCATCATAACTTTCATTTTCAGAGTCTTACACACCTGCTTAGAGGAACCCATGGTTGTTGAGTGTCCGCACGTGTGTGCACAAGGTTTGAAGAGTCAAAGTATTTGTAAAGCTTTGAAATTGGCATTTACTAATGACAGCTGTTGCCATGCATCAGATCTAACGAGCTCATTAAGGTCTGAAACCGTAAAATGAATCTGAGATGCTGGAACTCTTAGGGTGCCCAAACTTTTGCACAGTGTCATAATAATGTTTTTATTTTTTTTTATTTTTGTTCAATTTATGGCATAAGAAGTAACTATGCATCAATGTTTGCTGAAAATATTGTGCATTTTTTCCATTTCCAAGAGAGGCTGTGTTAACATCTTTTCAATTAAAAAATCACCAAAATCTGTTATTTGTCAAGGGGTGCCTAAACTTTTGTATAAGACTGTATGTATCTAAAATAAAAACGAAGGTCATTGTCCATCCGAGGTGGGTAGTAACGAGTTACATTTACTCCGTTACATTTACTTGAGTAACTTTAAAAAAATTTTTTTTACTTCTATGAGTAGTTTTACTGCACCATACTTATATATATACTTACTTTTGCTTGAGTAGATTTCTGATGAAGAAAGGCTACTCTTACTCCGCTACATTCGGCTACATGTGACTCATTACTTTTCTAACCATTTATTCTACTGTACACATGCAGCCTGTGGATCTAACACCTGACTGTTTCTCCAATCAGATGCAGCAACAGTAATCACATGACTCTGTTTGACCAATCAGGTCTTCAGCCGGTGTTCTATAAATTCATCCTACCTGTGAATTCGTCCTTCGTACCTGTGAATTTCTCTAATTTTGCAGAACATTAACATATAATTATAATTCCTAAAAAAAAAATTTTTTTTAAAGTCTGACATTATGATTGAAACAGTTACTCAGTACTTGAGTAGTCTTTTCACTGAATACCTTTTTACTCCTACTTGAGTAATATTATTTTGAAGTACAGCTACTCATACTTTTTTTTACATTTTTTGGCTACTCTACCCACCTCTGTTGCCCATGTTGTAGCATATACTGTGGTCTGTCAGTTAGAGAGTCCAGAGCACAACATCTAGTTACGTGTCTCAGTAGGAACTCTACAAATGCATTTTAGCAAATGTAGTGAAAGTGGAACTGCAGTAAAAATGTCCTTATGCACATTTGAGATTCTCCTATATCTCATAATACATATATGCTCAAAACCCCTTGTGTCAGTTTTAAGAAGTCTGTTTTATGCTGTAATTTTTATTGCTACTTATAAGTAAAAACCAAATATGTTAGTAGGAAGTGCTTTGCTGTATTTGATGTTTGGATGTGAATCAGTTAAAACCTGTATTGCACTTTCCTATAGAACTGTAGACTATGGAAATCCTTTAAATTACTAGCACTTTACAACGTTGCAAAAATGTTGCAGTATGCGAATGAACAATGTAACAAACTAGCTAGTAAACTAGTCTGATTTAAAGTGTCTCTTTTGAAAAATTGCAACATAAAGGATTGATTTTCCATAATATATATTTAATACTTTAAATCTTGAATACTCAAATGTTTTAATTCAATTCAATTCGATTTGATTTGTATAGCACTTGTATCAATGTCATCAATTGTGACAATGTCGCAAAGCACCTTTTTTTGCTTGACAGACAACAACCAACTTTAATCATTCTTTTTGGCATTTTTGTATGAATGTCACTAGACAGAGAACAACTTTTATATCAAGGTGAAAGTCAGTGATGTGGCCTCTTCGAGGTTTTCTGCAGTACGAAGAAAACTACATTTGCATCTATTATGTAAGGCATAATGAATTCCTGTTATTAACAATATTTTCATCAACTCAGTGAAACTGTCACAAAGCTATTTTATGGCAATGCTGTTAATATTGCAAGGTTAACTACTTCTATTTGTCTTACAATGATTACGCACTCCTGATTTTATAAAGTCAGTCACAACATTGTGGAAAGACGATGAGAATATAAAATGACAGGGTAGGTATGTAAATCACCACTATCGCATGTTATTTATCTAATTATGCAACTCCATAATGAGAAGCATTTAAGATTCCTGTGTACCTTTGGACATGTAAAATTACTCACTAAAGATGAATTAAAGATTATACTTAAAACCTTTCAATACTTAGTTTTTTTTATCTGTTTACCTAGTTAAATTTCCCTTTACCTGGGACTTTATACAGTAAATTAACATGAGCTGTTACCTGTATAAAGGAGTCTCCATCTTTAAACATTACAAGACTGATCACTCTTAATGGAGATACAGCTGGGCACCGGTGATTCTCGTTTCCTCAGTTCACTGCAACAAATTATAGACAGTCCACAGACAGTTACATTTTTTAACTAATTTAATTCACTTGATGTTATTTATATCTATTTATAAAAAAAAAATCCTGCTGAGCGGTGATTATTAGTGTTATAATAATTAGTGGTAAAATGTTTGGTTAAATGTATTCCTCCATATGAAGTCACTAAATATTTTGAAGATTATATTGTAGATTACCTGTTGTTTAAGAGTGGCCCAAATTTGAATAAAAATTGACCTGACACAGCACGTTGTCAATAAACAATTCATTAATAATATACAAAGAAAATCTACAGTACAAATGTCTATGGTTTTGTTTTTGGCTTATACAGAAAATTAAGCCAAAAGAAAAAAATTAAGTTTGCATAGTTCTCCTCCCCATGTTTGTCTGTACAGAAAAAAAAAATCTAATCTGAATTAGTGTAATTTACATCCAGTTAGTCTTAATAGCTGGTGTGCTATTATAATTAGAATCATGTAAAATGTTGCAAAACAGTCAACAGTGTTAGACACAGAAATACAATAGAACCATCATGCATAGTGTCCACTGTACAAGCCTCTGGAGGCAGTGTTATGATCTGAGGTTGCTTCATTTGCTCAGAAACTAAATGAATTCAGTTGATTACCTGAATGTACTGAATGACCTGATTATCACATCTATGGTTCTGTCTAGTTCTAGGCAGTTAATAAATGTCAGACTAGTCTGGATTAAACAATTAATTTAAAATAGCTGACTTATCTTTGTGGTTTATAATCAAATTGAGTATAGTTATGCAAAACAATTCATAAAACTTGTTTGGCCATGTTGGTATTAGAGTGAAGAGTGTGTGTGTGTGTGTGTGTGTGTGTGTGTGTGTGCGCGTGCGTGCGTGCGTGCGTGCGTGCGTGCGTGCGTGCGTGCGTGCGTGCGTGCGCGTGTGTTGTTGGTGCTAGAGTGGGTGTGGATGAGGGGCCTCCAATGGCTGGCCTGGTCACTGTACTGTATATTCACATGTAGGGTGAATACTGGTAAAGTGGCACACTTAGGTTTGTTCCCTTGTGTCTTTGTGCAGTTGTGCTTTACTGATGAAAATCTATGGCATGGTTAACCTGTGCGATGTAAATGGTTAAATATTTAAACAGTAGCTGTGTTTATATGTGGTCATCTCTATGGGCATGGACAGGCCAAATTTGGGCAATATGGGCAAGGACTGGCGGAAACAGTGGTAAGTGAAATGTGACAACGCTTTAAATCAGATAAATATTTCTTATGCAAAGAATCAACCACTGTTTAAGATACAAAAGTAAATATACAAATAAAAGATTAACAAACAAACAAACATAAGTTTATCCAACAACCCAACTTTACAAAGTACATTTAGTCCTACTTTTAGAATCTAACAATAATTTTATTTAAACTTTTTTACAAATCCATTATGTTTCTTTCACACTGATGAATTTTCCCTTTTAAAAATCTGAAAAGATCATTCCTAATAAATAGAACAGAAGATTTTGAAAGGCTTTCTGTACATAGTACAAACAAAAAACTGTTTTACAGGTATTGTTGTACATCTGACACTAAACAATTCCTACATATAATTTTACAATATAACAGCTCCCTCTTACATATATAAAATTAATTAAATAATAATTTTAACAATATCTACCTTTAGTCAACAGTCCTTTTACAGAAATAGCTGTCACGGGTCGTGGCTGCCGTGGTAGACCCAAGTGCAGATGAGCAGCAAGAAGAAAAATGAAATGGAAACGGAAATGGAGCGCCGATGCGACGCGAACGAGCTCCGTGCAGAGAGCCGGCATGTGTACTTTGAGCTCGAGCAGGTTTGCAGGCGATGCAGACGCATGGGGATTACTCGTGGTCGTKAAACGGGCAGAGGTCRAMGYCGGAGAGTGGGGGAAAAGTCCATGATCCAGGCTCGTGGTCGAGAAACAGTTCCAAAGGTCAGTACCGAGAAGTTCCGAGATGGCGAGTGATCCATGACGTGAGACAAAGACGTGGTCATTGAAACGAGGCGAGGTCGAAAACGAGAAGGCAAGACGAGACAAAACGCTGGAATATTGGACATGGTGAGTGCACAATAATCTGGCGAGGAGGTGTAGTCTGAGTGCGAGTTAAATAGGGAAGAGAGGTAATTATGGATTGAGTACAGGTGTGCAGAGTGGAGAATGAGGCGGTGGAATGAAAGCAGTGGGACGGAACATGGAACCGGGGTGTGCAGGTGATCATGACAGGGCTGTGACTTGGCGGGTCGTGACAATAGCACTTTTTAACTTCACAAAAATAGTATCTTGCAATCTTCCAAAAATATATAATTTTAGATCTTCATGGTTTTCTAATACATTTAATCACATACAGTGCAAAGTGGCAGTAATTTCTGTAATTGGTCATAAATTTTCTTACAAGAAAAAAGTGCATGTATTACTTATTCAACTCAACGACTACCACCCTGTAGCCCTGACCAAAGTAGTGATGAAGTCACCATCTCTTCACTACCCAACACACTAGATCCACTGCAGTTTACATATTTTCCGAACTGCTCAACAGATGATGCCATTTCACACCTTCACACATCACTTACCCACCTGGACACTAGGAGAGTGAATTATGTTAAAATTCCTTTTGTCAACTACAACTCAGGATTTAACACTTTAATTCCCTCCACACTCACCACCAAGCTACAGTAGAGCACCTGGGACTCCTGTGCCAATGTCAGTGGATCTCCAATTTTCTAAATGGCAGACAACAGGTAGTACGTATGGGTAGGCATGTCTCTGCCTCCCTCACCCTCACGGTTGTGTTCTGAGACCCCTGCTGTATTCACTATAAACCTATGACTGTGTCACCACTTTACCACCATCATCAAGTTTGCTGATGACACAGTTGTCGGCTGAGATCTCTGACAATGACACAATGGCCTACCTGAAGGAGATTAGAAATCTGGAGAACTGGTGACAGAGGAACAACCTCCTCCTGAACGTCTGCAAGACAAAGAAGCTGATAGTGGACTATGTTACAAAACAGGAGAGAAACTACCAGGCCCCTGTGATCAACAAAAGCCCAGTGTAGAGAGTGTACAGCTTCAGATACCTCTGTGTTCACATCACATGGGACCTGTCATGTCCTGTCACATAAACACTGTGGTAGAAATGGCCCGGCAGCATATCTACCACCTCAGATGCAAAAAAAAGACTTTAGATTGCCCTCTAAGGTGCTTAGGAGCTTTTACTCCTGCTAGAGTAGAGAGCATGATGGGAAACAGTGTAACCTGGTGCGGGACCACCACCATGTGCAGATGAGCTCTATAGAGGGTGGTGCATTCAGCTGAGCGCATCATCTGTATGGAGCGCCCTGACCTGCACTCAAACTACAGTAACCGGTGTAATCAGCCACTCTAACAATGGACTGCCACATACTGTAGGACTTACAGTAACATTCTGATCTGTTTTCGAACACAAAACAATCTCACTACTCATCACAGTGCATATTACACAATAGATATTAATGAACATTTGCACACATTTTGCACACCATGGAACTTTGAACTTTGATTTTGCACATAATTCTGCACATTGTCATGCTCTTGACTGCATATGGTTTCTATATTCCATTTCAATTTTATTAGAATTTTCATTATCAGTTCAGTTCAGTTCAGTCATCAGCGGTTGTATAAGCATTTCACTTTATATTATACTGCGTATGACTGCGTGTGTCACAAAAAATGTTTTTTATTTAATCAGATTTATCTGTTAATGATATTTAATGCCTTAGTGATTAGCACTGTCGCTTTGCACCTCCAGGGTTTGGATTTGATTCCTGCCTTTGCGAGTGTGGAGTGAACATTTTTTTCCCATGCTTGGTGGGTTTTCTCCAGGTACTCGGGTTTCCTCCCACAGTCCAACGACATGCAGATTAGGCTTATTGTCATACTTAAATTGCCCGTAGTGTGTGAATGAGTGTGTGTGTGTGCGTGTGTGCCCTGCAATGCATTGCCATCCTGTCCAGGGTGTACCCCACCTCGTGCCCCATGTCTCCTGGGATAGGCTCCAGGCCGCCCCACAACCCTGTATATATAGGATTAAGTGGTAAAGATGATGAGTGAGTGAGTGGATAAAATGTAATGTATTTAAGAAAATGACATCTAAAACAGCTAGTATAATATTTTATGTAGAATGTTATACACCCTTTTCTTTGCCCTGTTAGTGAATCTTACTGTAGTTTATGCATAAATTAGGTTTTCTGCAATTAGGTCATATACTATATAACGTCGAATAACTGTTTTTATCTTATAATGTGATATGCAATCTCACGTTAAATGCAAGTCCTCATAAATAGAAAAATAGAGCTTATGGAGGAAACATGTTTCTTAAAGCATGGTGTTCTTAAAGATTGCTGCTGAAAAGCTTGTCTGCTAAATATCAAGAAAGATATTTATCTATAATAACAGCAAGTTAGATGCTTTTATATTGGCATTTAATAACATTTTATAGCAAGAAAAAAAACACCACCACACTGCTCCTCTGAGTGACCCAGTGCTTCACCATGAAATATGAGTAATAAGTGAAGACCCGCCTCCATGAGATTACAGGTGTGATCAGCCACGACTGTGTTCTGTTAAAGTCTGACTCGTTAACTTTGTTTGAGTAACCCAGAAGTTCTCTCACTCACATTGTGTTAATTTCAAGTTTAAACTGCTTGACAGTTTGGATTTTCATGTTTGCCCCCTTCAAGCATGACATATGCATGTGTAGGTTTTACATACAGCATACAGCACATCTATATATACAGCACATGTTTACAGTCTATAGATAAGCCATGGCTAATGTAAAGTATTTTAAAACACTATGTTTCATTGTATTTAACAAACGTTCTAAATGTTCTGAATTCATGACAATTTAAAAAGAGTTGAAAGGTGTGTACACAATTAAAACCTGTTTTACAGGCGAGGTTGTTCCTGTACCTCACGCTCAAAAGATTCCCTTCCGCAAAGTACACACAAATTTTATTTACAATACATCCATTTTATATATATA
>QMIH01004052.1:6920-22578 GCA_003987875.1 Clarias batrachus | reverse complement strand
AAGTTAAACTGGCTTTGATGTTTTTTTATTATGTCTCAGTTAATGAGAGGTATGTGTGTTAGAACATTATGACCAGTTTTGTAGATCACTGAACCATAAAAAAGCTATCATGTTGAGAATTTTAACCTGTCTAATTTCAAGATTTTAAGTATTTGTTCCGTACATAATCTGTAATTTGAGACCAGGTTTAGGGAGGAATATGTGTGATTTGGGACAGGTAATTTACGCCATATACACTGGGCAGCACTATAAAAAGGCAGCATTTGGATTTAAATAATAAAGAGCCTCAACTGCTGCACTTCTTTTAACCTGATCTCATGCAGCGATTAGCTTCTTGTTACTTAAACAGCCATGTCAGAAAACAAATCCCATGGTCGTGGAAAAAAAACAATCAATTGTAGAAAAATCACAGCTATGTTTCCAACTGTTGTTCATGTTGTATCATTCTTTAGCTTAAACATGTACAGTAGTACCACTACTTTCATGCAGCTGTGCTTTATATTTGTGCAAATCTTTTGACACAAACATGTCTCCTGCTTCCACAATTATGAGTGATTGCATCACAGCCTTCATTTGAAACAMGCCTAATAACATACTGTAGCAGGTATTTGAAATTAGAAGCAGCAGGGATGATTCCAGGATTTTGTAAATAGGGGGGGAAAGGGGGGGGCAGTTTGGAGACCCATGGGAAATTAGATTCAGTTAGAAATACAAAATGGCTAAGAAAACATTAAGCATAAATCTAATCCAAAAATCTTGAGCAATGTCCTGTGCTCTAATATCGGTGGTGTTAAGTTAAATGCGGCACTGCACAAGAACCTGAAAATCATTTAGTATTTTTCATCAATTGGGCAACACAGTTCCATTATACAGAACTAAATAAAAAAACAAATTGACATTATTTATTAGCATTCTTTGTTTCCAAACCAAATATTGACTGGGTGTGTTTGTGTTTGTGGGAGAGAGAAAGAGGACATTGTTTCTTCCCGGTCCATGTTCTAAACTTGACGTCTATATTTGAACATCATACATGTACAGTATGCTCTGTCTCAGTATAGCTGCATTCTGTGGTTTTTGTGCTAGGACAGATWTTTAGGGGATTAGGTGCCRCCCCATGCCACCCCTCTAGACACGCCCCTGAGAAGCAGCGCTGGTTGCAAACAGTGGCAAAAAGAGTATGTTTACAATCAGGAAGCAGAGAGAGAGAGAGAGAGATAGAAAGAGATTTTTCTATGGGCAAAGGATACTCTGAGCTCATGAGCTTATCAGAATAAATCATGAATAAATAATTACTTTAATGTTTTATTTTCAGTCTTTATATACAGTGTATATCAATACATTCTTACAGAAAATATTAATGTTTTACAAGATACTCAATATTTCTGTCTGGCACAGTATTATAATTTCTCGCCTCCCAATTTTCAAAGCATTTACACGTTAAACAGAAATTCACATGGTGGGCTATACACGATCGATTTTCAACGTTTTTTTGCCATGGCATTTCACATGTTGGGTGTATGGTGTCATGCTACGCGTGCTGGTGTTCTGTGCTGGGAGATCATATAATGTTGCTTAATRTAATGCGCAAGTATTTTTTTATTGTATTATTTATTAATCCCAGGATTCTCGAAAAAACAAAAAAAGATATTAGAGTAAACCTCTTGAAACATGTAAATTTCCCACTTTGAGTCTCATGCATCAGTTTATGTTTGAATGCATAAATCAGTTCTTTTCAGTCTGTGAAATAATAATACATTTTTCTAAATAATATTTTATATGTTTATACTCTAGTACCATTGTAAAGGTTTTTCACACTACATTTCTCATTTCCAGCCCTGAACTTAGCTCCACCTGCTCCCCTGATGTTTTTTCCTTTAAAAGAAAGCTGCATYTTTAACCTCTACTGATTCAACAGGTTGCCCAATGATCATGTTGATGATGGCTGTTTACAGGCGCCAATGGATTCAGCATGACTTCCCCAGTGAGTTCCACTGTGCATGGCCTGAAAGTCTCAGTGTGGCCGTGATAGAATTGTCAAAACATGGTGGCGACATTCATTTGGAGGATTAGACACATCAACATGGCATCATACAGCTTAAAAAAACAACATTTTTTCAGCCACGTGCCAGACAGGCAGCAGCAGTGTAAGCATTGAGCGCTATCTACTGGTCCACCAGGGAACCTCTCAGCTTTACCGAAAATCACGACACAGCCAACCACCATCGGCAGTGTAAGAATATCATGGGTGTCCAGCTACATTACTCTTAACATCTAATGAACATTAAGTGGCATAAAGGCTATAAGGAAATGTTGCTGTCAGAACTACTAATAACTACAACTCCGAACATACTTACATGCTTAATACAAACACCTGACAGATAAAAGACACTTCATACACTTCCGGGCCTTTGCGAAGTATACGCTCCCTGTGATTAGTTCCATTGTTGTTAGCGTTGATACAGCAATGTTATATGACATCTGGGTTCCTGCTGGGTAGGTCACTTGTAGCACCAACTGTTCAGCAGAATCAGAGCCACGCCATCATCTGCTGGCTTTGTTGCTTCTGCTCTATATAACAGGTGCAATTGCAGCATAGGGAAAATTTTCCCCATAGTTCAAGACACTCTATAACACTGTATACGTGTGGTCTTGATACTGTCTGAACAATGACATCACTTTGTTTTCATATCATCACAAGCTGGTAATGGTCATGCATTACTGCTGCGGATATGTTTGCTCTAACGACCCATGTTTTATCTTATGGTAACGCTATWTATATGCAAAAGGTGCTATATAAGTTAAAAAAATGATAGATGTTGTGGCATAACTGTGGCATAGATTTTGGCATCTACTAAACATTTTGATTTCCTTTATGGCGCAGGTTTCGCTTCAGGGCAAATACCCAAGTCCTGGCAAAGTTTTATAAAATTCTGTCTGAACCTGCGTGATTTATATTATATAAAAATTGTCACAAATAAATAACTTTATTTGAGTAAAATAACTTTAATGCACAAAGATGAAGCAAGAATTTCTGGTTGAAATAAACAACCTGTCAGCAAAGCATGGGAATCTGATGCAAGCGTAAGCATAGCAAAAACCAAAGCAAAAAGCAACATAACATAACCAAAAATAAACTGTCCAGAAACCTGATTCCTATTCTTGGATAGTGGGTGTATATGACAGCACATTCCTCATACACAGACCAGACATAACATTAGCATTGATTATCAATTATATACCAGGGCATCCGCGCCCACAGGGACCAAATGCCAGCCTGCCCGGTTTGATCCGACAGAAAAGCTTAAAGTCATTGTTGGCCATGATAGAAAGAAAACAGAATACCCACTGCACCACAACCCACTACATACAGCACAGGCCCAGCAGATAAAGAGCCAGAGGCCACTAACTCATCCTCTAAACTTCCCATATCTCCCTTGGTTACAATGAGCTCCCCTATTGGCACAAACCTACACAATACTGGCCGTAATGTTTTGCCAGTCAGCACTTTATTAGCACTTTGCTAATGATAACTTTACATTTCATCTTCAGTAACTGCTTTACCCTTGTCCGGATCGTAGCCGTCAATGCCAGAAACAGGTTGTGGACCAGGATTGCACAATAGATGGGGCACATATACTGTACATTATAGAGGAAATTCACAGGAACATAGATAAACACACAGAACTCCATCCARACAGTAAACTGAGCTCAGAATCAGTCCAAGAACTCCAKATATGTTAGGCAGCAGCATTACATTTTGCACCATCATGCGGGCATTTTTTTTTAATAACCATGTAACAGGTTAGTTTCTGTTATATTCTTTAACCATTACATACAGAAAGTAAGCTTCCTGTTTGATTAACAGCATGCTTACAGTTTGCCTACTCAATCACACCTGGAGAATTAGATTAGTTTTTTTRGTTTTGTGAATCAAACTGATTTAAACTGTTAATTCACAAATAGACAGTTGTTATGTGTGGACTATTTTACAAATGTGCAAACGCAACTAATATAATGACACTGTTTATAAGTTGATACAGTAACAGTATTTAGTTTTGGTGTTGTTTGTTGTTTTAAATAACATTCCTGAATCACATTTCTCATTTTACAGTTTTTTATATTGCAATTTGTTCTGCATAACACCAGTTTTAAAATGATTGGCAACCCATACGATTAATATTTGGTGAAGCCTCGCCAAGAAAAAAAAATGGTTGCTTTGCAACTTTAGGGTTGAGAGTTTCAATCATGCTTAATTGGTTTCCTCTGGGTAATCTGTGGTAATCCCACAGTCCAAGGACATGTGGAGTAGACTGATTAAAGTTTCCGAAATGTTTGTAGTGTGTGATTGTGTGTGTGATTGTGTGTGAATGTGTGCGAATGCGGCTTGCGATGGGCCATCCTGCCTTATGTCCTCACCTATTATGTATAGAAGTGTGGAAAAAAATATTTGGGGTCAAAAAGTTTTTGAGAGAAATACATTTTATTAAAAGATTTATTTTAATTTGCTATGTTTTTTTAGAAATAAAATCCATGCTTCAAAAAACATGGAGTCTGCACTACACCACGCCTGCAAATAATGGTGTGGAGAATTTAGTTGCCAAATGATTCGCATGACTATTGCCAGGTGGGAAATAAAGATGTGGTTAACCCTTTGGCCTGCTGAAAATGTAACTTCAAATCCCAGTATTGCCAAGGTTCCTGAGTTGGGTCCTTGAGCTAGGACCTTCATCATCAACTGCTTAGATGTATCCTGTCTAAATTGGATACTAACTAACTTGGATAAAACATTGCACATTGGTCAGAACTTGCTCTTTAAATGATATCTTTACGTTTCATACATTGAAGGACACATTATTTACATGAAATTCTTATGGGGAGTTATGTTATGAGCCAGACTACGTCACAGCATCTAGTGCTTTTTTGGCCAATACCGTGGGATTTTTTTCTCAAGGTGGATGTGGCTACTGTATATGCATCACTCAACAGAGCCAATCGATATGAATATTAACRTAATGCACCTTTAAGGAACCCAAATCCATTGTTTAAGGAAACAATGAAAGCATTAGACAGCATGGAAAAGAAGGCAAATACACTACAATAATTGAACATTCAAAAATTATTGGRCTGATCGATGTTTGTTTATTCTTCCTGCGGGAAGTTTAWAAACAATTCATATCTCATATCTTKCRAAACCGTGGAGCTAATAACAAGCAGTAATGTGAATCACCACTATAAGATAAAACACCGGTCATTAAAGCAAACATCGCAAAGTATTGAATAAAAGCAATGTATTGAGCAATGTTATGTGCCAGACTTAATAATCTACATTACTTTACTTGCTCAATTTAAAACAAACACCAGCACCAATAGATATTAATAAGATACGCCAAACTGAATATTTTTGCAGCTGAAACATGTATGTGCGCTTGAAAATGAAATAATATCATTGTTTACATTAAAGCTTTATTATTTGTAGCTTTAACCTTTAACTCATTCTAAAAACTCTTTTCCCCTCAACCACAGGTACTAACATTAGTTCTTTATAAAATCATCTTTACCATAGTGCCCTCTGGTGGCAGTCAGAAGCAAGGCTTTCAAAAAATGTTGTGTGACAGGTTACTTCTAAATTTGTGTAGCACTTTGGACAGCGCTACAACATGAGATCCCAAATAAGCAAGATCAAGGTGACACGGGTAAGAAAAAACTCATTGAGACAACACGAATAGACGTCCTTTAGGGAAACCAGACGCCAAAGGGAACCCACCCTCTTCTGGGTGACACCGGATAGAGCTGTTATAAATAGCCTTAGTATAAAAGAGGTGGATGAGTAAAGCCAAACAGTACAGGTTGTTGAAAGGATGTTGTGTTTAGTATCTGTCTTGAGATTGGATGAGCATAGGACAAGGTACAAATGTAATGTTTCCATGTGAGGTTGTCCCCTAAAGAAAGGACAACGCTTGGGCTAATCTTGAAAAGGTGCAGAGAAGCAGAAAATTCGATTCAATTTTATTTGTATAGTGCTTTTAACAGTGATCACTGTTGAAAAATAATCCATAATTTAAAAAATATTATAATTTAATACAAATATTTTTATGTGTGAAAACTATTTATCAATCAAAATGATCAGATTGTACTAGAAAATGAGCACAAGAGGAGGCCTCATATAGTGATGTGTGCCTTTGCTTTTAACCAAAAAACTATTTAACCATAACAACTCATGTTCCATATAGCTGATCACTCTTAGTTATTGAGAGGAAGCTAATATCTTATGCCTATGTCTTCCTTTTTTTTTACTGAAACCAAATCAGTGTGAAGGGTAGCTCAGTGGTTGAACTACTTCAAGGTGTTSAACTACACTCTTGGGCTCTTGAGAAAAAAAAATCTAAATTGCTCTATATAAGGGTTTAATTGTATATTTTCTAGTTTACATGAAAAGAATGTAAATTGTAGAAAAAATGATATAAACTGATAACAAATACACTATATCTGTTAGAACAAATAAAACAGCGCAATATAATCATTGTCATCGGTTGACATAAAGTGACATCAGAATCTCATACTGCATCCTGTTTTGAATGTGAAGCCTGCAGTATAATCACATTTGTGTTGACTCACYGTGTGTCATTAAAATTACGTAACTTTTGTAGAATCTGATACTGCAGACTGGCCAGTAAAAAAGGAAAGCAATAATCAGAGGTCATATACATGGTAAAGTTAGATTTTACCGCTACCATACATGGTAAAGTTAGATTTTACCGCTACCATATATGGTAAAGTTATACTTTTTCCACTACCATTTTATATAATAAAAGTTCATATAATTAATTATATAATCCATATAGTATAATACCTAACTACTATTAGCCAATTATTATACTATTTGGATACAATGGCAAGAACAAGTATGTGAAACTTTTGAAATGTCATGGTTTTCTGCATTTATTTGTCATAAAATGTGATCTGATCTTTATCATCTTCATCTAAGTCAAGGGTATTGACAAATATAAAATGCCTAAAATAATATCCCAAAAAAATAATTTCCACGTGTTTATTGGACATACTCATTCAACATTCAAAATGGTAGTGGAAAAAGTAAGTCAACCCTTGGAATTATTAATAACTGGCCCCGGAAACAATAACCTTAACCAGGCACTTCCTTTAGCTCTGGATGTACATACAGTACATCATTCAAGAGACATTTTAGGCCATTATTMCTGGCAGAACCTGAGCCTTTGTTGTGCTCTTGGGGTCATTTTGACTGAGCAGCCACTTTTTGATAGAGTAGCCATAGTTCCAAAGTGTCTCCAATTGATTGTAGGCTGGTGAATTTCTAAAGTTTTTGAAATTACTTTGTAACCCTTTTCAGCTTTATGTAAATCAACAATTCTTGATCATTGATCCTCTGAAAGATCTTTTTGGCGAGGCATGGCAAACATAAGAATATTCTTCTTGTGTGGAGCAAACTCAAATTTTTTGTGTGTTTTTATCAGTCACACCTACTTTCACATACTTTTTTCAATAGCACTATGAGGTGGTTATGGTTATTATCAATTACAACTACATGAAAGATTTTTTAAATGTTGTGATTAATTTAGGCACATTATATTTGTCAATACTCTTGACATGAAATTCCAAAAGGTTCACATACCTTTTCTTGCCACTGTACATTGAAGATTAATACCACTTTCCTAAAATGATGTAGGTCCCCCTTCTGCCAGCAAAAGAGCTATAACCGATCAAAGCATGGACTGATGGGGCTTCGTGAATCAGACTTGTTTGTTTAGCACATTCCATGTCTCCTTGATCAGACTGAGATCTGAGGACCATGTAGGCCATCAAATCCTTGGTTGGGTCCTTGAGCRTCCTAATTTTTTGGTCATGTTATTCAAGATATATAATTCTGCTGAAAGAGGACATTGCCATTGGTGGATATTATTGTTATGAATGGGTTACCTGTTGCATGAATGCTTAGGTACAGTAGGAGGTATATGTCAACATAACATTCATATGAATATCTGGACTCAAACGTTCCCAAAACATTGCCCTCAGCATCCTTTTTACCCTCTTTCAGCAATGCACAGGGGTCAGCATTGGCACTCTGACTGGTCTGCAACTCTGCAGCCCCATCCACACACAACGGACTGTGATGCACTGTGCGTTCTGACACCTTAATATAGCTAGCATTAACCTAAATTGGACCAAACAGCACCCATGACCATGTTGAARGGTTACTGGTAGTCCTCCTCAGACCACTTTTGTCAAGAACCAGTACCTTTACTGGGAACATCCCACACATTGTAACCCAATCCTCTAGCCATCACAATTTGGCTTTCATTAAAGTCATTCAGATTATTATACTTGGCCTGTGTCATGATCTAATCGCTCTCACTTCACCTGACAGTGTTTTTATGTTGCTGTCCTATTTTAGCTATTCTATCCATATATCTTACTTTTATTTACAAAAAGATTACAATGAATTCCATATAGAAAGACACAGTCCAGGCATGGTAAYAATTAACACATTTGAAGGATCACCTTTGCCAGTCATTCAGGTTATGATGATTACACCTCATATAACAAAGTTTCATCATGTTTATATAACAAGTAGTAGAATGACCTTRATACCTTCAATGGGAAGAACTACGCATGTGCAAAAAACAAAACAAAACATGTAATATTAATATAATTCATCAAATAATTATTTATATATTTTGCTTGATAGTCTGTATACAGGGTAGCCCAAAATACATACAAAACTAATATAAAATACCAAGACAGACAACAAGATCAAGAAACCCGCAACACTCAGAGAAAAAGGTAAAAAAGTGCTAACACATCTTAGATCTGCTTCTAATGGGATCTTTAATTGTTAGATTTAAAGTCACCTTGGATCTAAAATTAAAAGAAAAATGTTATATTTAAATAAAATATACTGTAAATGTTACATTTCATTAAATAGAACAGAAATGGATATGTAACCAGAAATGTATATCTGCATATTTCYTGTTCATATTTGACAACAGGGAAAATTTCACACAATAACACAACCGACACATCAGTATCATCATCATCAATTATGATGATTGTCTTCAGAAAAAAAAGCAAGGTCAAGACTTTCATAGACGAGGTCTTTTGTAGTACAATATGTCTCCCGAAGCACTGTGTATTTTACTTTTACTACATTGACAAACAAATTGCTTAAGTACACTATATGCTCACACATTCTCTATTATGAATGGGAACACCTTTACTGCACATCAATGCAATAATGCAAGAGCCAATCATAAGGCAGCAGTGGCAGAAATCATACAGACAAAAATCTAAATGTTTATGTCAAATATCAGACACACAATCAGACACACACACACAACATTAGAACGTGTCTGGCAAGAATAGGAATCTGAAACTATAGTGGGCCTTCAAACTGGGCAATTTTTTTCTCTCTCTCTCTCTCTCTCTCTCTCTCTCTCTCTTTTTCAAAAGTTTTGTTCTGGTCTTTTTCTGAAGATGATAATGATATGAACCTTTATGTAGGCTTATCTATTGGTATTCGTCCCTTGTCCTAAGGTTCAGGAATGACCTGCCTTCAATAAACCCCTGGGAGAAAGCAGCTTAATTTAATTTTAAACCCCTAATTTATTTATTCTGCCTGACAAAACCAGCATATCATTCATCATGAACTTTGTGAAAATCTCATGTCACTCTAGGGGGGGAAAGGAGGTTTTTCTCTGCTTTTTATATTTTCTCGTTTATATGACATCTATTTACATATTATATAAGAAACTTGAATATTCATCAGTCTCGTGCTTCCTGTTGTAGATGACGTAATGGCAGGTGCCAATAAAATCACTCGCGCGCACTGAGCGCGCWCCACCTTGTCGCGCGACGCTTGCGGACCTGAAGACCGCGCGCGAGCTCAACGTACTGCAGGGTAACGGAGCTGTGAAAGCAAGCTTAAAAGCTAATTTGTGTAAATTATAGTCGCTTGTTTTCCTTGGACTGTTTTGTTTCGCGTTTGTTACTGATTTGTATTGATGATGATGACATTGAATATTTTGCCATTAAATAATTTATTACATTGTCTCCGGTGTGGCCTCAGGAAACAACAGAGCTCAACTTAACACCATTAACGTTACGGAACAACAAGCGGCTTCAGAGAAAACAGACACTATGGGCAAAAAGTACGACCTAAAGGGGGAGGAAAGTCAAGGGAGTCCAAATGGAGACCTAAGGTACGGTTGTCTTATTAAGAAAAATTTTAAGTTTTATGTAACTGCTTACGTACAGTTGAGAGCAAAAGTTGGCACCCACTGTACAATAAAAAAWTCGATCCTGCCTAGATAATTTAACGCTAGCAAATGAGTCAGCAGATTTCTTCTTTTTATTACTCATGTTAAAATATTTGCTTTCTCATTAATTTATCCAGACATCTATTCTTTACTACAGACAAGACCTGATTCTGTAATGATTTACCATGTTAAATGTTTAAGAAATTAAAGTTTAATTAATCAGAAGCCCAGAAACAAAAATCACAGGAATAATAAAATAACACATACTCAACATTACCTTAATTGGTGGAAAAAATGTAATTGATTGAAAATGTTTAGGGATATCACTGTCTATAGCTGTGTCTATGGAGTAGACACCAAGACCTAATTAAAAAGTGAAATGTAGCTGATTAAAAACAAGAGACCTGAAAAGGTTTGGGTTTAATAAAGTATCTATCTATCTATCCATCCATCTATCTAATATATATATATATATTATATATATATATAATATATATATTAGATATTATATAATTTGCATTATTATATAATTTGCTATTAACAAGTTGATATAGACTTTTTAAAAATCATTTTGGTGTCWTGTGACAGAACAGGACTGGTAACAGAGACCTATTGGGGATGACTTGGAGAGCCTTCAAAGTCCTGAAAATTTGAAGACCCCAAAATCTTCAGCACTAATTTACAAAATCCTTTTTACTAAATAATTTGTAATGTAATTTTTTTCTGAAGACAACCTAAAGACCATCTACAGTAAATATTCTTGAGTTGTAAAAATGACCTGAAGACTAGTGTGCATGCGAACTGAGAAATATTTACCGGTTACCATTTATACATAACCGCCTACTGTTAAAGGTGTACTTAAATAGGAATGTGTGCTAGTTTGGTTCTCAACTGGTACAAAAAGTATTTGTTGTTGTTGGTCTTTCGGCTCCTCCTAGCAAGGGTTTTATGCCGGATGCCCTTCCTGACACAACCCTCCCTTCAAAAAATATCCCAGACTGCTGTATGTATATTAATAACTGTAATATAGTTGAGGAAAGAAAACTGAATGTTGACTACTTAAGTAGAAACATTTGGAGCATCTGTGATACAAGTTAGTGCTTTATGTAATCATAGCAGTTACAGTTACTTCCTCACAAGCATCTCTCTCTCTCTGTCTCTCTCTCTCTCTCTCTCTCTCTCTCTCTAAGGTACTAAGCAGCAGGTTATGTACAAACCGGAAAGTGCAACAAATATGTCCTTTTTTCCTCCTTTACAAAGCCCTGATACTGGAGACTCCTTMTATGAATGTTAAATAACCCTCATCCTTACAGAAAACTCATGCATAATCATATGATGATTATACTTTATTTATGTTAAATAACAACAGACTTTATAGGTTTATTATATGGTTGAGATTATGTAGAATGTTCATCTTACAAGTTYCTACATAGGTTTTTTGTATAATATAGAACGTGTCCTTTTCCTTGGGGATAAAGCCTCTGTTGTTTAGGGAGGAAAATTAAGAATTACTTGTGGTAGTTGCAGTTGTTAAAAACAAACAAACAAACAAACAAATAAATAAATAAATAAATAAATAAAAACTAATATAAAATAGAAGAAGAGGAATAAATCTTTCAAAATGTTAACATATTAACAGTACAAATATCTCAGAAAAGTGTACTGATGGTGTGTGTATATAGAAAAACATAATATATACTGACAGGGTAATGKAATTTTTCCCATCTTAATAGAACTGTTGTAGTATTTGAGCGTGATGTACAGTTTTTTCCTACAGTGGGGGAAAAAAGAAAAAGAAAAAAGAGAAACCTCCGGTGGAACCAATGGTGGGACCGTTGGAAATAGTGAGTGGAAATCTTCTAATATGATAATAATCCTTGATTTCATGATCATTACATTTAATGAGCCATGTGAAAGGTGCAACTGTTTTTTATTGACTGATTGGACTGAGAATTGGATATTATTATTATAGATTTATCAAGAATAGTCTTTTGTGATCACAGATAGTTTTATAAAGCACAAAAGTCAAGATTAAATACTAAGACTCAGTCAGAGTTTAAATAATGAACTCCAAATAAAGCAGAAGTAGCGCAAGGTAAGAAAAAATTTGCCTTGCATTTGACCAAGTATTTTCTCTAACTTTTATGTTATGCTGTTTATCAGTTTCGCTTTGCTGATAGTGTGGACATTCTTCTGATGGTGGTGGGAACCATCATGGCCATGGGCAATGGGGCAGTGCTTCCTGCTATGGTGATTGTATTTGGAGACATGACGAACAGCTTTGTGGACAACAGTATTTCAGAAAGTCTGCCTCCAAAMATTTCCCTTCTGGAAAGTGAGTAAAAAGGCAATTTCTATACGAGCATCTACTTTAACATATGATTGATTTATGTGTTGTCATCTGAGAATACGTCTAGACACATGGAGCTCTGTGCGCAATTTTTTTTTTTTTTAACACATTTGTTGATCTCTGAGCAATTATCACTTGTATCTGAATTTTTGATCCTAGACATCACCTGGCCAGTTTTTAACAATACACTTGGAGAACAGATGACAAGGTAACAGGTTTCTCTTTGCTACCTTCATAGCCCCATAGAAAACATAGGTTAAAATAGTTGAAAAAGCTAGTGAAGTCAGGGAAAAGGTATGTAAAGGAATGAATCGCATTAGCAAATAATAGGTTTAGCTAAGAATTGCCAATGTCATTCCCTGACTTCAGTAGCCATTAGGAATGTATGTGTCAGCCATCATGGAAGCTTAAATGGATTGGGGTTTGGGGAGTTGAGGTTTCAGGTCGGAAGAAGTGCAAAATGAAATAACAAAACTGAAAACAAAATAACAAATCAGAAAAYACAATGATTCAGACAAACCAGTAAATATAGGTTTAGTTTATGAAGAAAATTCTTATCTCTAATGAGACGAGACATGTATAACTCAAAATATACAAGAAGTACTGCAGCCTCACAGCATTTGAAAGTTCAAAACATCAAACATCAAAASACTCGTATATCAAAGTGAATTTGTTTTGTTTCTGCTTTTATTTTGTTTTTAAATTTGTTTTGTTATCGAATTTGGTGCACTGGGTGTTCTGGTACCCTTCTATTGTGGATGTTGTTGTGATGGTTTGTGCTACGTTGACTTTTGTATTTGACTGAACAAGGGCTAGCCTTTGATCCCACAGGTATAAAAGATCCTTGGGTACCCATGATTCTGTCACCACTTTACTGGTATATAATTGACAATCAATGTTATTCGGTTCACCTGCTGGTCATGTTAATGTTATGGCTAAATGTTGTGTATATATAGAAATGTGAATAGCCTATCAGAGTGCAGTTTTCAAGATCATGAAGCTGGGTTAAAGTCCAAAGGATTTATGAACAAATTTAGATTCTATTTAATTTCTCCTGCTCAGGCATGCCATTTACTACAGCATCATGGGTGGTGTAGTCCTTTTTGCAGCCTACATGCAAGTGGCCTTCTGGACCCTGGCTGCAGGGCGACAAGTGAAGAGGATCAGAAARATGTTCTTTCACTCCATCCTCAAACAGGACATCGGTTGGTTTGATGTCAACGAGACAGGACAGCTCAATACACGACTTGCAGAGTAAGAGAGAGAAAATATTAAATTTTAGATAATAATAATACGAAGAAGAACAATTGACTTCAAATATGCTATGTTTAAGTGGGACTGAAAATGGGATGTTAGAACATGGGATGTCAGAATCAGTGTACAGATCTCAATTAAGTATATATAGAATTTATACTATCACATGATTCTGAAAGCGCAAAGTGAATTACCATGCCAGATACAATTTTAATTAAAACTGATTTGTTTACAAGTATGTATATTACACTCTCTTCTCTCCTCAGTGACATCTTTAAGATAAACGAGGGCATTGCAGACAAGCTGGGCACATTAATTCAGTCCATATCCACCTTTTTAGCGGGCTTCATCATTGGCTTTATCAAAGGCTGGAARCTCACCCTTGTCATCATCTCCATAAGTCCCCTGCTAGGAATCTCCGCTGCTATTATTACCAAGGTGAGAGAATGTAACCAGAAACAAGAGCAGAGACAAATTTGGTCTTTGAGCATCATTTACTGTTGTGTGTATTACGTAACTATGGGGAGGTGGAAATCAGGGAGAACATGTGGAATGTAAACTKTAGTGAGGGTCTTCAGACATTTTTCTAATCACAAAAAACATTTCTTAGTCAGTTAAGAGCTAATATACTAAGGTTCAGGTTTGCTTGCTTCCTGTTTAGGTGATGACCTCATTCACCTCGAGGGAACAGACCGCATATGCCAAAGCTGGAGCTGTAGCTGAAGAGGTGCTTTCTGCCATCAGAACTGTCTTTGCCTTTGGAGGACAAAAGAAGGAATTAAGGAGGTTTGTTTGCATGATGTTAATATTTGTGCACAACTGTAGTGTAAGATTCATCTGTCTGTTGCCTAAATGAATTGAATGAATTCATTATTTTCATAGACACGTGATGTATGACTATCCATACTAGTTGTGTCTTATACACAAAGGTATACTGTACTGTATCTACAAACAGATGTGTGTATGTGTATATCTCACAAAATATTAAAGCAATATAAATTCAACAAAGTATTAACAACATGGTTGTTGTTACTGAATGCGACTGTACTTAAATAACCGAGCATACGGAAGGAAAAACCATGGCTAATGCTTTTGAATGAAAAGGTGCCGTGGCTTTGCTTTAAAGATGGGGATGATGTAATAGGGAACAATCAGTGGCAGGGGGGCATTTTAGCGCAATACACCTGTTAAGTTGCAGGTATGTCCGGGAGTCATTCAAAACTTGTTTGTGTCAGTGAAAAGTTTCCTTTTTTTATTTTGTGCAGGATTTAGTCAAGACATAGCACTGTGGATCCCAAGAATGTTAGCAAGCATGACAGCAATAAGAAAAGGGAGCCACTTTCAGTTTAGAATTTACGGCAGTTGGTGCAGATAGGTGAGGTTTAATGCCTTAATGTTTTGATAGTTTTTATATGCAAAAATATGATTATAGTGTTGGATATAAAAGTGTTGGAAAAATATTGGTAATATTTTTGGGTAGCTGGAACAGATTGTCTGTATTTATATTATTTCCTATGGGAAAATGTGTTTCACAATATGAAGTTTCGCATTCTCCGAAATGGACTAAATTTTGTATTCCAAGGTACCACTGTATTCAGAATGTTCCATGTAGGAAATTTGGCAGAATTTTGACAAAATTTTTCAAAAGTCAATTTTCCAAAATTCATAGGTTCATGTGTCAAAGTATATAACCAGTCTGTCATATAGAGCCAAGTTAATTAAGATAAATGTTTAACACTTTAATAGGTATGTTGTAAAGATCCAT